>RJWM01017923.1:0-42095 GCA_004363535.1 Dasyprocta punctata | reverse complement strand
GACCTTCTATTCCAATTCTCTGTAGGGTTTTTTTTTTTTTATATCACAAATAGGTGTTGGACTTTGTCAAGTACTTTTTCTGCATCTGTTGAGATGATCATGTGGGTTTTGTCTATAGGCTGAATTTTCCCTGCGGAATCCTACTTACTATATAAGCTTCTTGATGTATTTTCCAGTATCTTATTGAGGATTTTTGCACCTATGTTCATTAGGGAGATTGGCCTGTAGCTCTTTTTTTTTTTTTTTTTTTTTTGGCTGGATCTTTCTCTGGTTTTGCTATCAGGGTAATGCTTGCTTCTTGGAATGACTTTGGGAGTATTGTTTCTCTTTCAATTTCATTAAATTGAAGCATTAGATCTTCTCTAAAGTTCTTGTAGAATTCAGCAGTGAATCCATCAGAACCTGGGCTTAGCATTGCTGGTAGTTTTTTTTTTTAAATTACTTTTTCAATTTCATTAACTGATAATGGGTTATTTAGAATTTTTATAACTTCTTGATTCAGTTTTGATAATTTGTATGTATCTAGGAACCTGTCCATTTCTTCTAAATTTTCTATCTTATTAAAGTACAGGTTCTCAAAGTAAGTACTAATGATCTTCTGGATTTCTGCAGATCTGTTGTTATTTCATCCTTTTTATTCCTAATTGCATGGATTTGCATCTTTTCTTTCCTTCTTTTGATAAGGTTGATTAAGGGTTGGTCTATTTAATCTTTCAAAGAACCAACTCTTCGATTCATGGATTCTTTGCATTGTTTCCTTAGATTCAACTGCATTAATTTCTCTCATCTTTGTAATTTCTTTCCTTGTATGAGCTTGGGGTTTAATTCACTCTTCCTTGTCTAGAACCTTGAGTTTCAACATTAGGTTATTTATTTGAGCTCACTCTGTTTTTCTCATGTAGGAATTCATCACTATAAATTTCCCTTGTAGGACTGTTTTCATTGCATCCCATAAATTCCGGTATGTCACGCTGGCATTATCAGTGAATTGTATAAATTGTTTCTTTTTTTTCTTTCTTTCCTTTCTTCCTTCCTTCCTTCCTTCGAGACAGGGTTTCACTGTGTAGTTTGTGCTGGTCTTGAACTCACTTTGCAGCCCAGGCTGACCTCGAACTCATAATGATCCTCCTGCCTCAGACTCCCAAGTGTTGAGATTATAAGCATGTGCCCCCATGCCTGGCCTTCTTCTTTAGTTTCATCTGTGACCTATCAGTTGTTTAGGAAGGTGTTATTTAATTTCCATGTGTTTATGTAGTTTTTGTGGTTTCTTTTGCTACTGATTTCCAATTTCATTCCACTATGATCTGATAGTATGCATAGGATAGTTTCAGTTGTTTTGCATTTACTTAAGCATGTTCTATGAGCTAGTATGTGGTCTACTCTGGAGAAAGTCCTGTGTGCTACAGAGAAGAATGTGTATTCTACTGCTGGGGAGAACACTCTGGAGTTATCTACTAAGTCCATTGTTCAAAGGTTTGGTTCAGCTCTGATATTTCTTTGTCTAATTGATCTATTTGTGACAGTGAGGCATGAGGTCTCCCATTACAATTATACTAGTGCTTATTTGATTTTTTTATATCCATTAGTGCTTGTTTTATATAGTTGTGTACACCTGTATTTGGTCCATATATATTTAGGATTGTTACCACTTCCTCTTGGATTTTTCCCTTAACAAGTAGTGATCTTCTTTATCTCTTCTGATCAGTCTTGTCTTGAGATGCACTTTGCCTGCAAATAGCTACCCCTGCTTTTTTCTGGGTTCCTGCAGCATCGAGCACAGCTTTCCATTCTTGACTTTAGACTATGAATTTCTTTGAGTTAAATGTGTTTCTTTTGTGCAGCATATTGTTGGATCTTGTTTCTTGCTCCATTCTGTCAATTTGTTTCCTTGATTGGTGAATTGAAACCATTCACATTGATAGTTATAACTGGTATGTATTGACTTATCCTTGTCGAATTACTTTCCTGTTGTTGGTTTCGTTTCTCTTCTGTTTAATTGCTTGCCTTGTCTGGTGGATTCATTCTATAGGGATTCTTGGAATTGTTATTATTTTCTAGATATCCTTCAGAACTTTATGGAGTGGTGGTTTGGTGGATTTCTTTAGGTGTTCTTTATCATGGAAATAACTTTCTCCACCAATTTTGAATGATAATCTTGTAAGACACATCAATCTGAGTTGGAGGTTTTTTTTCCTAGGTGTTCAAACACTTCACTACAAGCTTTCCTTGACTTAAGGATTTGTGTAGAAATTGCTGTGATTGAGGGGTTTTCCTTTACAGATGATTTGTTTCTTTTCTCTAACAGGTTTTAATATTTTTTCTTGAGCTGAACTTCTAGAATCCTTACTAGTATATGTCTTGGTGTAGTTTCTTTCTGATCATGGCTAATTGGGCTTCTATACGGCTCACTTATAGTATGTCGAATTCTTTTTTCACATGCTTGAGAAGTTTTCTGCTATTACTTCTGTGAACAGGCTTTTTTGTGTCCTTTGTGTTATCTTCTGATTTTTCATTAATTACAATATTTTATGTTATTCTTCTTTGCATTGTCTAGCAGCTGTTGATTTTTTAAAATTTTTATTTATTTATTTTTGTACCAGGGGTCAAATTTGTGACCTCATGCTTACTAGGTAGGCACCTGAGCCACTGAGCTAAACCCTCAGCCCTGAATTGATTTTTTTGGTGGTCCCTTCCTATGTTTAAGTCTTTCATTTGACCATCACAATCTGCATTCTTGTCTTCTAGGTCTGATAATCTGTCTTCACATTAGTTGATTCTGCTGTGTATACTTTCAATGGAATTTTTAATCTCCTGGATATGTTTGAATCTGTTTTATGGAATCCAGTTCTTTCCTATGTTGGGCAGCCATGGTTTACTTCACTTTCCTAAACTCTTCTATTTTTTAATCTGTATCTGCTCTAGATTCACTAACCACATCCTTCATTATGTGTCATCATTTTTTAATTATCTGTGTAATTATTTGTTTTGTTCTCAAGACTCATTCATCTGTTTTGTTACTTTGACTGCTACCATTTCAAGAAAGTTCAGCTGGGTAGCTTTTTATTTCTTTACCTTCAATGCCCCCTGGATTTTCCCTGCATAAGCTGGTCTGGGGTTGCATCTTGCTTCTCTGTTTTTTTCATTTTCTATTTTTTAAAATTTGCTTTGATGTTTGCAAACTGCTTACAGAAGATTGCTTTATTACTATTGAGACTTCTTTAGGAAATGACTAGTTTTCAGAGGCATCTTCTAGCCACTGGCTCTTGGTCTCTGAGTCTGTCCCAGGAGCCTGCCTCTTCTGTTCATTAGTGATGAGAGGTTGCATCCTGTTCAGCCTAGCACCTAGCTCTTTGGTACTGGACTGTAGCACTGTTTATGTCCCCCAGATAATCTAGGTATTGGCACATAAGAAAGATCAACTGATGACAACAACTATGTCACCTTGGCTAAAGTAGTACAATAAACAATAACAATATCATCAAACACAAAATGGAAAATAATAAACTGTGATAATTAATAATTTGCCACCTTCAACCATAGATACAGGATTTATAGTTGCATAACATAATCTAAGACAAATTAGAAAATTATATACACTAAATATCCACTCAATAGTCTACTTTTACCATAAGGGGAGAAAATTTAAAGGGAGAAGAGAAAAAAATAGAGAAACAAAAGAAGAAAAATAGATTAGAGCCAGACATGGTGGTGCATGCCTGTAATTCCAGCACTTGGAAGGCTGAGGTAGGAGGACTGCTGTGAGTTCAAGGCCAGCCTGGGATACACAGTGAGTTCAGGATCAGCCTAAACTACACAGTGAGGCTGTCTCAAAAAACAAAAACAAAAATAAACAAACAAAAAGAAGTTAGAAGCAAGGCTGAAAATGGAGGATGATTACCCAAGATACAAGAAACTGATCAAGAAGACAGGAGGAAAGAATACAAAAACAAAAGCAGGGATGAAACAAAAAAACCTGCAAACAGTGTTCACCCTCACAAAGAAATAAAAACAGAGGAAAAAGAAAAAAGAAAAACAAGCAAAAACCCAAAAGCAAAGAAAGAAAAAAAAAAGTTTCTGTGATTTCAAGCCTATGGTTATCTTCTGGGGTCAATAGTTTTGTGGCAGGGTCCAACTCAAGGTGTGACTCTGCTCTTGCTGGTAAACGAAGAAGGTGGTCAGAGTCCAGATCTGTGATGGATAATCCCAGTGTTACAGGCAGCAGAGTTAGCCAGAAATATTAAGGATGTCAGACAGAGCTGGGCCCTTGAAGGAGCCAGTGCAGAAGACCAGATATCTTGTAACCTTGCAGGAGACAGATACCTCCTGGCTGTGGGTCAGACCTCAAGACAAAAGATCAAACAAATGCAACCACACTCTAAATATAAACATCAGGGATTGATATTCTAAATAGGTATGGACCTTGAGGAAGCTAGGAGCCACTACCCCAAATCCTTACAGGAAGAGTCACTGCTCTGTAAGTGTGCCACTTGCTACGTGACTGCTTCCCCATCTGTACCTGATTTGGTCAACTTTACCTGAACAGTTAATCTTATTGGTTGACCATTGTTCTATCCCACCTCATGCCCACCTTTTGAGTTCCCATTTTTCCCCACCTTGGAGCCATCTCACCTCGTGGTTTTGCTCTATAAAAGCCCCTAGAAAAGACAGAGTCTTTGGCAACCCATTTGGGACCCCTTCTGTCTCTCTCAGATAGAAGCTTTCTTTCAATAAATATATTCTGCTCTTAACCTCCATTGTTCCTAAAATTTATTCTTCAATTTTAGAGAACACAAACTCATACTGGACATCTAGTAGGTTGGAAGTTTCATTCCCCTGTATCACCAGCAAGCTGGCAGTAGGATCAGGGCATGGTGTTCTGGGACTTTCAAATCCATGGAGTTCAGGCTGAACCTAACATCTCGTCATGGGGCTGGAGCCTGAGTTGTTTAGCTTGTAACACTCTGGGTGTCTCTTGCGGGCCTGCCTATGGCTCCCTGACCATGGACATCTCCTGTGATTGTCCCTCACCTAGTCACTATAGTAGTCTAACACTGGGACCTCAGAGATGAAGCTGACCCATGGCTGCTTTGAGTCTCAGGCTCAGTTGGCAGCTTCCTAAAATGGCATCTGACCAAGCCCTCTCCCCAGGGGACATGGCAGTCACTTGGTCTAGAGTCACACAGCAGCTGTTGTAGGTCACACAGCATCCACAGCTCTGTTCCAGTGGTGTGCTTCTCCCCGGAGACTTCTGGAGTTGCTCACTTTCACTGCGTCTCTGTAGATTCACTCTTTCTCACACCATGAGCTGGGATCCAGGGAGAAAGCACAGATTGCCCCTTCCTTTTGCTGTGTTGTCTTGGTGGGTTCCAAATTTCCCTTTAGGTTCTTCCTGGGTCCCAGGAATCCTCCTCTTTCCTTGCCCAAATTGTTATTTTTCAGTGTCTGTATTCAGAATTTTGGAAAAGCTGACTTGTTGCTGTTTACCTCTCTGCCACCTTCCTTTCCTTTGTTTTCTTTTTGATACAGGTAGTACAGTTAGAAACAAAGGAGCTGAGTGAGTCACTCCCTCCCCTTTGTTCAGCCATAAACACCACACCACCCTAATGTTTACCTAGGCTTCCATAATCCTAGAACAGGGAAGTTGTGAGCCACCTTAATTCTCTCCATTCAACCACAGACATAACACCACTCCCAGGCAAGGAAAGTGACAGAGGGGAGGGGTGACCGGCACTTGCCCAATGAAGTCCTCAAGATGGGCTCTAAATTAGGACTGCTCCCTGCAAGGAGAGGAAAGACGAGGACCTGGCAAGATGAAGCACAAGACCCAACACCCATCATTCAGGTCCTGGAAAGACATCAGAGCTGGGAGAACAGAGAGGACCAGGGTGTGCGTTTCCAAGGAGAAGGACCTCTAAGCATCTGGATCATCAATTTTCGAGCAAGGGCAAAGAGGAAAGAGCTCAGGACACAGGCAGGTGAGGGGAAGGGGAGGCCACTCAGGAGGCTCAGCGAGAGTGCTGGAGTCTGGTCCTTGGGTCCCTGAGCCAGGAGTTTGAGTCCAGCCTGGCAACACACTGAGATCCCAGCTTCAAGAGGGGGCAAGGAGAATGAGAGAAGGAGAATGGCACAACCTTTGCAAAAGCAAAACGCAAAGCTGGAGACAGTGAGGGCATGGTGATGCATGCCTATAATCCCAGCACTTGGGAGGCTGAGGCGAGAGGATCACTGCTAGTTTGAGGCAGGTTAGATGACATAGTGAGTTCAAGGGCAGCCTGGACTAGAGTGACACCCTGTCACCATCCCTCCTCCACACACATACACACACACACACACACACACACACACACACACAAAAGCTGGAGACAACAAAGCGACCCCCTTGAAACTAAAACTCTATCCCTATGCTATTGGTAAGCATGTGAGTGTAAACAGAAGATACTTAAGCTCAGGAACCCGGTCCCCTCTGTGCACCATTTCCCAGGAAGCCATGGAAGCATGGTGTACATCAAAAAGGAGCAGAAACATAGAGCTTGGGGAAACAAAGGATCCAAACACAAGAGCACTCCCAGAGACTATAGTGGGTCAGAGGGCCCCAAAAAGAAAGGAAAAGAAAGGAACCTGGAAATTCTTCTGATGTGCTTGTATGGAAAGAGCATCCAGTGACTTTCACCAGTATATGTGACAATGCCATGGTTATATGACACAGGACGATGGTTTATGTAGAGAGCTATCATCTTATGGGTGAACAGAGGCAGGAGATGCAGAAGTTCAGGGCACCGAGACACCAGAGCATCTTCTTCACAGGGAGAAGTCAGAAGGCAAGGTCTAACCAGAAATAAAACTGGGGCGGTCTGCCAGGGTTTACTGAAATGAAAAGGGATCTCACTATCACAGACTGTATCTGCCAGCAACCTGCCTGTCAAACAGATGGTGTCTGGACGTGAGGGTGTCCCTGGAGGGTTCCATCAAACCCTAAAGGAACAATTACCGCCTGTCCTTCTCATGCTCTTCTAAGTAACTAAAGAGGACGAAACACTCCTAAAACTCACCCTGTGAGGCCAGATGGCCAAAGCCACAGACAGTGGAAGAAGAGAGAACCACAGAGCATGTAGCAGACTCAAATGGGACTCAGCAGTGCAGTGCAGTGACACACACACCACGCGGCAGCGGTTTGTCCCACGGGACAAGGAACCCACGGGTGAGTCCACTGGGAAATGGACACTTGCTAAGAAAAAGAAAGGACTCCATCAAAACCTGATAAATGGAGAAAGAGCAGAGCGTGGGTATGGCGGGAAGCAAGGAACCCACATCCGAAGAGCCAAGTTCAGAGCATAATGCATCCGTGGTAAGGAAGTGCTGCTGCGTGAGCTGCTGTTTTCTGTTTCCCATCCACCATGGTGTCAGCCAGCTTCTCCACCGGTGCTGTCTGGGCAAATGTGAATGGGAAGACGAACACTTCTGTGTCCTGTCTACAAGAGGCCACGTTGCAACAGAATGGCCTGGGGTCCCAGGACACCAGACAACATGGGGGTCTATTTTCTCTGCCTGGAGGGCCATCTTTACTAGTCCTCAGTTTTGCTTACTTATTTCAGTTTTTTGATAGAGTCTTGCCATGCAGCCTTGGCCCTGAATTCACTACGTAGCCCAGGCTTGCCTGCGATCCTTCTGACTCAGCCTCTTGAGTGCTAGAGTGATAGGTGTGACCACCACACCAAGCGCTATGCTTCTGAACAGCACCTTACATACAAGCCATAGTATAAGTTTCCTGTAATGAACATAAGCCCGGATGGTAAAAGGAGAAATAGGTGATAAGACGCTAGCTTTCTCAGCCATGGCAAACCTTTCTGTTTAGAGCACCTGATGGCTGAGAGCCCCTCATATAGCCCAGGGGCCACAGAAAAGCCAGTCAAAGACCCCTTAAAACACATCACTTCCAGTGCAGGGACATATGCACCAACAGTACAGGAGTTGCATATGGACCACAGTACTCAGCAAGAGCCTCAGTTTCTCTCAGCTCAAAACATCTTACACAATGGGAAAGAGCCATGTCTCCATTTAGCAAATATCGTGTACATGCTTATATGCATACACAAGGCTGCTTCAAGTTCCCAGTTACAGAGGAAAATCGCACATGCTCAAAAGATACTGAAGCTGGGGCCAGGAATTTAGCTCAGCAGTGTAAGTGCCTGCCTGGCAGGCACAAGGTCATGAGTTTGATCTCCAGTACCAAAAAAAAAAAAGGATACTGAAGCTCCTTTAGAAAAATTCGTCAATTTCATATACCAAAAGCAAAGTTAACACCACTGTTTGATAGGATCCAAGCTCTCATGGCCTATATTACCATCCTTATTCCTTTTTGTAAAAAACTACTCATAAACCGGTTTAATCAGCTTTCCTAGTCCTCTCCCAGGTGGTGACACCCAGGTCAGATTCTCTCCAGTGGTGCTGAGGGTTCCAGTCTCTCTACATCCTTCTAACATTGATCATCTGCTGTCTTAAATTCTAACCTACCTAGTGGATAGGAGATGGTACCTCACTGTGATTTGCAGTGAAAATTGGTAAAACAGACAAGAGAAAAACAACAGGAAAAAAGCTATAAGCTGCCGGGCGTGGTGGTACATGCCTGTAATCACAGCATTCAAGAGGCTAAGGCAGGAGAATCACTGTGAGTTTGAGGCCAGCCTGTACTACACAGTGAGACTCTGCTTCAAAAAAAAAAATAAAAAGCTATAAACCAAAAACTTTCTGGGGGGGGAGGGGCTGTATTTCAAATAAAAGAGAAGAAATTACTACTGACCTTCAGGAATAAAAAGAATTGGGAGATGAATTTAAATTCAGACTCTAGAGACAGTTACATACATGACCATCAGTGTCACTGTTCGCCACTCAGGGAGTAAAGGTAAGACATCACAGGGCTGCTGCACACCTGTAATCCCAGCTCCCTAGGAGACTGAGGCAGACTGCTTGAGCACAGGAGTTCAACGTTAGCTGGGCAACACAACAAAACCTCACAACAAAAGAAAAGAAAAGAAAATGCACAATTAAAAACAAACAAACAACTCCCCAAAGTGCTTGCTCTTTTTAAAAGCATGACACTTACTAAAGTTCTTTACACATGATTTCATTGACTTCCTGAACCAATCCTGAGACAGATTGGCATTATCATCACCATTATTACCACCACCACCACCATCATCATTGTTGTACTGAGGATGGAACTCAGAGCCTCCCACATGCCAGGTGAGTGGTCTACCAACCACCAGGTCGCATTCTCAGATCCAGGGGAGTGAGTATTCCTGCTCCTGTGCACTCACTGATCACGGAGGGACACCAGGGTCTGGATCTGGCTCCAGCCTGCTAACGTCCCCACTCACTCCTCTCACGTGTCCATCTTGCACTTCACCCTCTTCGTAGGAAGCTCCTGAAGAGCAGAAGTCTCCCGTGACCCCAGTGCCCCCACTCTGGTCCAGAGGAGCAGGGCATTTCTTTGTAGTTTGCTGACTGAATAAACAATGATTCTAACTGACTGCTAATAACCATCTAATCTGGATGCTTTAAACACAGCACTACTGCCCAGCGCTGAGAGGGTAGACTGTACACTGTTATTTACCATCTTAGTTACTTTTCTCATTGTTGAGACAAAATACCCAACACTCAAAGGAAGAAAGTTTTATTTAGCTCACAGTTTGTAGAGGGTTCAGCCCATAGGTGGCTGGCTCCAATACAGGGGGGCATGGCAGAGGGGTATCACAGAGGAGAAACAGTCCATGGAAGCGCAGGCAGGAGGCAGCAAGTAGCGATGAGCAACAATCAACAGATTCTATCTGTCCCTTTATATTGTATCTAAGGTGAGATACCCTTAATCCTACCCAGAACTATGCCAAGCCAATCAATAAACTATTTATCACATAACCTTAATCCCAGTATCACACACTCTCTTTCCTGCCACCTCTGAAAAATTCCCACCTATGCACTCCTGAGGCTGTGGGGGCACATCTAAACACAAGCCATAACATTCACTTAGCTAATCTAATACATTTAGCCATCCCAGAAGGTTTAAAGTTAAAGTATTAAGCTCAAAGCTTCAAAGAACACATATATTTATCCCTGAAAATAACTGCAAGGAAATCTAGGGGACACTTTAAACATGGAGACTGTTTTTTGTACATAAAGTTAAGAAAGCCTTCCCAGATACTTTTGTGTGCCATGGGAAGCCATACTTGCACAAAATTATGTAAGAAATGTCACTGTCTGAAGAAAACTCATAATGTATATAGCAACTGATGAATACAATCATTTTTAAAGCATTTTAACCTCATCTCTTGCTTTTTTTTTTTTTGCGGCACCAGGGATTGAACTCACCACCTCGCACCTGCCAGGCAGGTGCTTAAGCCACTGAGCCAAACTCCCGGCCCTGGTTTTTTTGAGGCAGGGTCGCACTATGTAGCTCAGGCCAGCCTTGCGCTCGCATTATAGCCCAAGTCGGCCTAGAACTCACAACACTCCTCCTAACTCAGCCTCCCGTGCTGGGATTAAAGGCATGCGCCACCACGCCCAGCTTCAATACTTGTTTTGATAGCCATTTTAAAAATGTAATATTAGCCGGGCGTGGTGGCGCACGCCTTTAATCCCAGCACTCGGGAGGCTGAGGTAGGCGGAGCGTTGTGAGTTCAAGGCCGGCTTGGGCTACAACGCCGCGCAAGGCCGACCTGAGCTACATAGTGCGACCCTGCCTCAAAAAACCAGGGCCGGGAGTTTGGCTCAGTGGCTTAAGCGTCTGCCCTGGCAGGCGCGAGGCTGTGAGTTCAATCCCCGGTGCCGCAAAAAAAAAAAAAAAAAAAAAAAAAGTAATATTAAAAATTTGTGAAATCTATCACATCTCATCTTTAGTTAGTATGAGTAACATTTACTATTGTTTTAATGCTGAGCAGCTATAAGACCTGAAAAATTGGGTCACTATTATTATTGGCTTCATCAGGCAACTGTGTACCCAGTTTTTGTTCAGAAGTCCTTTCTCTGAATGTCTGTTACCTGGTAAACTGGTGTTTGCCTTAGAAACATGATTCAGAAATGCCAATCTAAGTCCTGCTACAGAGTGCCAGCAGCAGTTTGGCCCAAGGTTAACTGAAAGCACTTTGCAAAGGCAAAGACCTGGGTCAAAACCTCGGTTCTGCCACACTGTGCCCTGGCCTTGTCCATCTCACCTAGGAAATGGGAACAGTCACAGTGCTGGCCTCCACAGGCTACAGTGAGGGTGAGAGCCTCACCTCGAGTCTGACTCGAGCAACGTGCACATGCATTTGTGGTAGTGACAGGACACGCTGCACAGGACTGAAGGACCAGCCCCTGAGCCCCCTCCTCCATCTTCACTGTCCACACAGCTGGTTAAGCCTCCACCCCTTTCACAAGTTTCTGCCTTGGGCCATAACACCTGGGCCCAAAGACAAATGATTGTTGCTCAAGGCTGGCTCCAGGGTCACCCACCTGGCTCAGAGTCCTACTTCCCCACAAGCATACCTGCTCTTTACCCCCAGGTGTAAAGAGCACCAGGGAAGTGGCAGATGGCCAAGGACAGCTGACTGCATAGCACTTGCAATGTCCTGAGTGTGCAAGAAACCCAGATGGAGCCCAGAGTTAAAACTGGACCCCACAGTAAGAACCAGGTTCTGCTTGGCTGTGCCATGGGGTGACATTCTAAGTCACCCTATCATATGTAGCCACTCTGCTCTTGCAAGAGATACTCTCATCAATGAACTTGCCTCCTGTTTTGATGCTGTCCCTATAGTAGTCTCCTGCTCTGGCTCTGGACCCTATGGAGGCCTCTGGGAGTGCTAAAACACCACAGCTAGTGCACTCTGCTCTCTCCTTTCTTAGCATGGTGCCAGCTGGTCACTCACCTACTCTGTGCTGAATCAGCCCTTCCACATGGGCAGCCACAGAGATGCAAGACCGTGAGAGGACCTGGTCAGAAGGAGGTGGTAACATCCATCAGGTGTGGGGAGGACAGGTGGAAAACATCACTCACCAAAACTCGTCCCATGGACTATGCCTGCCACGGACGACAGAGCCTGTGTGGGCCAAGCTAGCTGGACAAGCAGCGCTGGCTTCTTCCACAACCAGTGCCAGAGCGAATCTGTAGGAATATCGCAATTTAGAAGCAAAACTTTCCCTGAACTCGACCATTAGGTTATCTGGTCTCAGAGAGAGGGGACGACACACAGCTCTATGGAAAGCTCCCTGCCACTGTACACTGCAGGAGGCAGCCACCCAAGCAGGTGTGAGGTTGACTATGCAGCAGGCACTAGATTGCTATCATCAACACACTCCTGTTACCTGCAGCAATGTAAGAAACACAGTCCTGCCCGCACTAACACACCTCACTCTCACAGCGAAGGTGAACATGGGCACCACGCAGAAAGACATCTCGCGGCCAATGTGCTGACAAGTGCATCACACCCAGTCAGGCACAGTGGCACACGCCTATCAGTGAAGCACTCTGGAAGGCTGAGGTAGGAAGATCACAATTTGAAACCCAGGATGTGAGGTCCAACTGGCTACAACATCTATCACCCCAATGATCGCCAGGGTTGATTCAACTGATCCGGCTGGCTCAGCAGGTGTCCCCTACCTTCCTCATTACTCCATGTACGACCCCCCTGAAGCTGCGCGCTTGGTTGAAGAGGTCAACCACCCCCATAAGAGGGGGTTTCCTTGGTCGAGTATATGGGTAGCTGCATTTCCCTGCTAGAACCCCCAAACAACCCCACCAAGTTTCAACCCTGTTTGAGTAACTCAGCAAGCCCCTATCTCAAAACTAAAAATAAAATTAAAAAAAAAAATTAAGTTAGCCGGGCGTGGTGGTGCATGCCTTTAATCGCAGCAGTCGGGAGGCTGAGGTAGGAGGAGCGTTGTGAGTTCGAGGCCGACTTGGGCTACAACGCGAGCACAAGGCCTGCCTGAGCTACATAGTGCGACCCTGCCTCAAAAAACTAGGGCTGGGAGTTTGGCTCAGTGGCTTAAGCGCCTGTCTGGCAGGCATGAAGCTATGAGTTCAATTCCTGGTGCTGCAAAAAAAAAAAAATTTTTAAAAAGGGCTGAGGATATACCTCAGTGTGAAGACCCTAGGTTAAAATATAAATTATTAATTTATATTTTAAATCCTCAACAATTCAAAAAACAGAGAATTCAACTTTCTATAGAAAAAACAGAATGGATGTCATCGTTTGTAAAGGCTGAGGCAGATCTTGTAAAAACCAAAGCTTGTACTGGCTAGGGGTCAGGGCCGCCCAAGTTCAGACGCTGCCAATGTCTTGCCCCAAGGCAGCTCTGGAGCAGCCGCCAACTGTAGGACCAGGGCATCCATGGGGGACCAAGGTGGTGTGACTCAGGTACAGCGCATTTCCAGGATCTGACGGATCTAGCAAGCAGCACCAGGTGTACACGGCACACTCAGTGTGCACACACGCAGCTGCTGGAGGCCAGTAATGTCCTACACAAAAGCACGCCCTACAGTTCCCGCTGAAGGTGACACCTGGTCTCTCACGAGTGCTCTGGTGGCTTCCCGTAGCCCTCCGCCCACAACTGGGGAGCCACTGTGGCTGTAATCTCACTGGACCACCAAGGCAAGCAGAGAGGAAATAGGGGTGCAGGACCTACTGTTGCACAGTAATGGGGGCCTGCCTTCGAGGAGCCTGGATCTAGATGGGGCGCGAGCCAACCGTTCCCTCAAGGTGCTCAGAGCGACTCACTGTCACAAACCTCCATCAGGTTTGACCTGGGGATTTGGTGTTCTGCTAATTCTCTTCACTCTGGTTTTTTGTTTCTGTTTGGTGCTGGGCATTTTGGTGTTTTGAACCCAGAGCCTTCCATACACTAAGCACACATTCTACCACTGAGTAACTCCACAGGCCAATTTATTTCTTCAATACATAGTCACAACTTTTAATTTTTGTTTTAAAACAAAAACAAAACACAGAAAAATACTCTGATCTCTTCCTCTTGCCTTGCTTTCTCCTAACAGAAAACTAAGGAAAAAGTATCACTTCAAATGTAGCAGAAAAGTCAACACAATTACTGTGTATGAAAAGTTGTGTTCCCATCTTCCTTGAAACAAAGAACAAAAATAAAATCCAAACATGCACCCTGGCTAACTGGACCTTTTAGATGGTACTGGTGCTTTTGCTACCTAAGTCTGATGTAATATGTAAATTTTAATATTACAGAAATAGTATCATGACAATATTGTATAACATAGAAATAACTGTACCTGGAAAGGCATATTTTTCTTTCCCTTTGATTTCTCTTCAAGGAGTAGCTTGATTATCCAAATTCTAAGTTGAAGGACATTTTACAGATGAATGCCTGAGCTCATGGTAGGGCAGGAGCTCAGGAAGCTCACTGTAACGACTCACTTTTAACCTGCAGAGCCTTTCCCCCTCAGACAGTGCCTCGGGCGCACCACAATCCTAAGGGCTGGTGACTTAGATATCAGATCACAGGGAGTAGTATCAGCCTGCTTGGAGCAGAAATGCTAAGTATTCTGGACACAATGCTGCCAATTTTATGTAATAAATTCTATGGCTCATCTGTCTACTTTTTTTCAAGGAGCCTTTTGATGAAAATTGAATTTATCAATATTTTCTTTTAGGGAAATTCTATCCTATCCTAGGCCTACAAATGTATTTTCTTGTGAGTGTTAAAGAGTCTTGCCCCTTATGGAAGTCCTCAACCTGCTGCATTTAGGTCCGCGATTCATTCTTCTGTTTGATGGTAAGGTTCTAACTTTTCTCCACTATGCCCGCCTCCTCTTCTTTTCCTCACTGATTCAGTCTCATCTGTGCAACAATCAGGTCTCCCTTTCTGTGTGGACACTGTCAGTTCCTGACGTTATCCCACTCCTGTCCTGTCACCACATATCTTTGTTTCTTGGTACCAAGAATTCAGCTCAGGACCTTATGCTTGCCAGACAGACAGACACTGTGCCACTGAGCTACATCCCTGGCACTTTGTTTTTTGAGAAAAGGTCTCACTATGATAGCCCCAGCTGGCCTTGAACTCAGAGATCTTCCTGCCTCAGTCTCCAGAGTGCTGGGATTACAGGTGTGCGTCACCATGCCCAGCATGTGACTACCTAGGTCATCACAGAGTTTTATGATAACACCTGGCATCTCTTCCTGGACCATCTCCAATGCCTTTCTTTACACACCGGGACTGAACGACCCGTTTCTATGCACATTGCCACTACTACAATTCTCAAAGTCAATACTCGTGAGCGCCAGGTGTCATTGTTAACAGCTCAAAACTGCTGAAAAAATGAGCAAGGACAAATGGGTACCTAGAGACAGCGCGAGAGTGAGAGCAGCTCAGAGAACCTCCATATTACAAGCTCATGCAATGCAAAGGTTCAGGTCTAGTCGCAACAGACAAGGTAGCTTCAGAAACTACCTCCCCCACCCCCCATGACTTTGGAAACCGTCACAAGCCGTACCCTAACCTCAACAGAAAACACAGAGACAGAGGCTGCTTCTTCCAGCACATAACACAGGAAGTAAAACAGTCCCTCAGGTGATGGGTGACATCATAAGGGTGGGTTTAACCCAGAACAAGAGTGCCTGGAGGCTGAGCCTGTCCCTACTGTGTGGAGATACAGGCAAAAGACACCTTCCTGGCCCTCTGACGTGAGGCCAGAGGGCTGGGGAGGGCTGCTACCTAGGAATAGGGAGCTGCAGACACAGTAGGTTGTGTCTACACACAATTTGGAAAACTATATTCACCAGCACAATATAATTTTGATGTTACAAACTACACAAAGAAAAGCATTTTATTTTGTTTTATTTTGACTATGTAGTCCAGGCTGGCCTTGATATAGCCCAGGTTGGGCTCAAACTCCAGGTCCTCCTGACTCAGCCTCCTGAGTGTTAGAACTATAGGATGCACCGTCAAATTTGGCTTCAGAAATAAAGCTTTTAAAGACAACTTTTGCCAGGAGTGGTGGCGCATGTCTGTAATCTCAGTACTCAGAATTCTGAAATGAAGGACTGCCGTGAGCTCAAGGCCAGCCTGGGGTACACAGGGACCCTGTATCAAAAAATACAAGCACATTGTGGTCAGAGGCTGAGGCACTTGGCTGACCTTCCTGGTGACGAGGTGATTGGGCAATGAGATGATGGGGAAGGCTGTGCTAATGACACAAGCAACAAGTGACAGCAATTGCTGGTTAACCTGATGGCACTGCTTTTACTTTCTCAAAAAGCTCTGAAGGCAGCAGCTCAGTGTACGGGGGTGCATGTGATTAAGAACAGCAGGTCACTCCACCCTATGGCCAGGTGAGATTTAACTCTGTGTGTATGTGTGTGTGTGTGTGTGTGTGCGCGTGCACATGTGTGCGCGCATGTTATATGGATGCCAATTTATTAAGCAGCATAGCTGTATGCGATGAAAGTGCTGAATTAAGGTAAAATCTCTTAGACTTAAAAATAAATTACTGAAGACAGAATATCTTGGTGTGTGGAAGGAGATCAGGATAAGGGGTTTATTCTGTCATGATAAGAAGTCCTCATATACTCAAGGTAAGATAAAAACTAGAGAACCCGGATGCCTGGCAGAGAAAGAAATCTGAGAAATACACAGTTCAGTCCAAACTCCCAGCTCAAGACTTGACATCAGGAAACGGAATCAACCGGCAGGTCCAACACCCTAGGATCAAGGCCCTGGGATGGATGCTTTGAGGTCGAGGTCAGGTGACATGGGGCTCAGATGCAGATTCAGAGCTCTGGGTCTCGAGGCAGAACCTTGGTTCTCCCACCTTCACAGCCACAGTGTGGCAGGGCGGGGCTGCATGCAGGTTGGCAAGCGGCCTCCGAGGACAGGGCACCTCCATGTTCCCAGGACAGGTTTCCTGCCGGGCACCACAGGACTCACTGGGTGAGTTCCCACCCTTCTTGGCCCACACATAATGGTGAGGTAGATTCTGCTGTTCTGTTAACGTGGATGGGTGGAGAAAGCCAGCAAGGTTCCTGGCCCTGCAATGTGCTTGCTATCAAATTCAGTACAGCTGCCAGTAGTGTACATGCGTTCTGCCCATGCAAACAGAGAACCCCGAGATGCATGAGTAATCAGCTGTTCAACGTCACCCAGCTAGGAAGGATGGGGCTGGCATTCCAACCCAAATCTCTCGACTTGCAGACAGAAACTTCTGACCCAGGTTCACTGTGGTAAGGTGACAGTTCATTAGGAAATCAGACACTTTTTCTTTAAAATTTTACCTACACAGTAACCATACTGAGTCACAGTATGCAAATACCAAAGTGCACAACTAGACTGTGATGAGTGTTCACCAGCTGAAGACTCTGTAAATGCTCCTGAACAGAAGTGCCTGCCGTTTGCTCCCTTTCTCCCCTCCTGTCATCATGGGTTGGCGTGGCTTTCCTGGAGCTATCTGTACCACTTTTTGCATGTTACTCTGGGAAGGCCAGGAATCACCACTTGGTCTTGTTATCAGGTACTGCACTGTGTGCCTGAACCCTGGTGCACCCCTTTACAGCCAAGGGGCACTCAGTATGTAACGCTAGCTCACACAGTGCGCTGTGAGCACACCTGACCATGCCTGAAGTGTGCTGCTACCTCTCCTGGGTTTGGAGATTTTCCTTCTGTTTTCAGTTGTGTGTGGTGCTGGGGACTGAAACCCTAGCTTTGCGCATACAAAGCACATGCTCCACCATCTTGTTCTTCAGAAAATAAATGTGCAGCAGGGTGTGGTGGCACATGCCTTTAATCCCAGCACTCAGGAGGCTGAGACAGGAGGATCATTGTGAGTTTGAGACCAGCATGGGCTACAAAGTGAGTTCAAAGCCAGCCTGAACTGCATAGTGAGACCCTGTCTCAAAAAATAGGGCTCAGTGGCATAAGCACCTGCCTGGTAGGTGTGAGGTTGTGAGTTCGATCCCTGGAACCAAAAGAAAAAAGAAAAAAGAAAAGAAAAGAAATGTGCATCACAAATTTACATTTTATTTCTTAAAAACCTTGGACTAAATAAGTCAACAAACAGTCTAATCACTATCCTTCTCTGCTGAGGATCAGCATACACTTTTTGATATCTGCTTTTAGCTTTGACAAAACGAAGAAATGTTTTCAATAATTCCAAGGAATTCATTAGCCCAAGAAAAAGATATGTTGTCACAGAAGCAGTGGGGGGTAATGAGGGAGGGACAAATAGTATGTGAGACAGAGTCTCAATTGACCTCATTTATGGAGCCCAGGCGGGCCTCGAATTCATGGCAATCCTCCTGCCTCAGCCTCCCAAGTCCTGGGATTACAGGCATGTGCCACCATGCCCAGCATTCCAAATAGCATTTCTGAACCATCCTACAGATAATGCACACTGTAATGGTTAAGTTGCAGAGTATCCAGTTTCAGAATGGCTGTAGTTGTGCCATGTTCCAGTATGGTACACAGAGAATTTGTTCCTCAGCATTGGATTCAGAATGTCCAGAGATCCAAGTACCCAACCCCTACAGCCCAGAGAAGAAGCCTGGTTACTGCTCCAGCTGGCAACAGACCTTGGCATCATCCACGTGGCACTGGTTTTAGGAGTATGCAGAATGCAAGAGTTGTAGGGTTAAGACTTTCACCTCAATTTCACAAGGCCATGGAGGTCAGGGAGTGCACCCGAGAGGGCAGTGTGTGAAGCTGTGAGTGTGAAGCCAGAGTTGCAGTGGAGACCCCAGAAGTTTGGAAAAGCCAGGAACACTGATCATCTAACGAAAGCTGCAAGGAGGGAGCAACACAGGCCTAAGAGAGAAGCTGTGGGAGCTACCACCACAAGTGCCTTAGGGGTGGAGTCACTCAAACCCTCTGGAGTTCACAATTTACCACAGATTGCTTCAGATGCTGGAGGTGGAACTACAGGATTTAATGTTCACCTTACTGGATTTTGGACTTACTTTGGTCTCAATCCTTTGTATCCCTGTTTGTAATTTAAGGAATGAAAATGTTTATTTTGTGCCACTGAATGTTAGAAGTGTTTAACTGTTCTCATTTGTACAGGGGTTTGCAACTAAGAGTTTGCCTTAAATCTCAGAGGAGACTTGGGACTTGAGTTTTCAGCAATGCTGAAACTGTTAGGACTCTGGCAACTCTTGAAGATGAACTGAATGCCTTTTGCAAAAAATGATGTGGATAAGTCTTTGTGGGGCCAGGAGAAGAATGTTATGATTCTAATGTAATACAATGTTGACAGACAATACTGGTTCTCAAGGATTGTTAAACCTGTGTTACAATGTTCAAACTGTGAAATGATATGAATAAGTATGTCTTTGTATCTGGACACCTGTTTAAAGAAATGTGTATGATTCCCAAGTTGACAAGTTTAAGGAAGGGACTCAGCAGGGAGCCAGGGTCCTCAAGCTGTAAACATCCTGAACCTGTGCAAGAGGAGGGTATGGAGATGGTATGCAACACTCACCCTAGGGAGTGGTAGCCTGCTCACAATATAAGGAAGGAAAAGAGGCTTGTTCTTTTTCCCTTTTTGCTCTTGCTGCTTTTGCTGTCTTCTGCTGCCTTGAAGGGTTGCCCCCGTCCCATGCCACCCTGCTTCGGAGCTACTGATTATGGACTGAAACCGCCACAAACTGTGAGCTAAATAAACTTTTCTTTCCTTAATTTTGGGTGTCAGGTATTCTGTCCCAGCAACAAGAGAAAAGTAACCAAGATACATACGCAGAGTGACTGACTGGCCCTGAAACCTGCAGGCTGCGTCACTCCTCAGGGCCACCTGGGCTCAAGGGCACAGCCTTCTCAGAGGAGATCTGCTTGCCTTGTAGGAGTGCAGTGGGCACTGTTGGGAGTTTTTGAGCGTGCACAGGCAGTTAGGCAGGAAACATTTCAGTTCTTGAACGGTTACTACTACAAGAGCAATGAAGGCAAGAAGAAGGTGACTCCAGTTTGTGCCCAGATGTCTCCTCTCCAGGCCCTGACCTCTCTCCCCTCATGCTGACTGGACACGGGAAGCCAGGCTTTGCCTCCACCTGGAATCTCCCCTCCTCAGGTCACGGGGAGTGACTGATGTTTCTGTATCTCCCTCATGCCACACTTCACTCTTTGAAGACAAGCATGAAAAACTGCCCACCAAGAGCCTGTAGTCTGTTACTTGGGAGGCTGGGGCAGGAGACTCTCCAGGGCCCAGGAGTTCAAGGCTAGCCTGGGTGACATAGCAAGACCTGGTCTCAGGGGTCCTCTCTTGATATAGACATGATCACAACAACAAAATTTCAAGGTCACCAAAACACAATGATTGAAAGCAATAAATTTGTAATTTAATGGTATAAGACAATATACAGCTTTTTCATTAAACTACCAGTTTTTTGGCTCTCCTATTTAGTTCAAGGAATCAAGTGTTGAGCAAACAATACAGGAGAAAAGAAACACCCAAAAATGAACAAAGAATTAAATAAAACTCTGTTATTGCCTTTTAAAATACCATAAGCCATTTTATTTAAACATCTGTATAATGTAAAAATAAGATAATACAAATGCTCTATTTACCAGACTTTCCAGGGGAAGCTTGATATATATATATATATATATATATATATATACACATTTTTTTGTGCAAAATCTGCTTTTAACTCTAGTAAAGCAATTAAAAGGTGATTTTCAATAATCCCACATCATGAATCAATTTAATTTTGGCATAAGAATTTGCTGCTAACAGCTACAAAGACTTTCAGCTCTGGCTCCCTGCTACCCCACAACAGCTTCTTCCTGTTCTCTGATCTCCTGTGACAAGAGGAAAGAAGATGAGAATTTTTTATTTCAAGAAAATCATGTTAGCCTTGTGCTTTGTATCTCCAGATAAACTAAAACTTGCGATATGAATGAGTCCTCTTGTCCATAGTTATACCTCCCAGCAGGACAGTGCTGCTTCCCTATGAGACCAGCACCTGTACCACAGAAAGACCCAGAACAACAGGCAGCGATTGTTATCAGTGGCATCACCCACTGTCAACAGATGGTGCCAGGCACTCTGCAGAGCACTACCCAGACAGCCTGCACAAATTACCCCTGCCTAATCAGTCCCACAGAGGGTGTGTGGTTCCTCAGTGAGCGAGAGGTTGCAGGGTGAAGCGGCACAGCATTGACCAAGACCTCCAATTCCAACTGGTAGTTGAGATGAGGGAGGACTCCCAGGAAGGAAGGCAAGATGGGCAAGACAGACAGGGAGCAAATGGCAGCTCTTCTAGGCAAGGCCCCGCGGGGGACACACTGGGGTGCGAGGCAAGTCAAACTGAAAAGGATACTGATGTGGGTCAGCAAGATAGGAAAACCACGGCAACCTTGGGAATGGTTTCAATGGGGAGCAGGACAGAGCCTCTGCCGAGTCCTGATCCTGGTAGAGGTACGGACATCACGCCCGCACAAAGTCCTGCAAACTGCAAATGCTCACACAAAGCACCGCATGTATTATTTACTCTATATGTTTTTTCTCTTTTTTGAGACAGGGTCTCGTGCCACCCAGGCTGTCCTTCAACTCATGCTCCTCCCACCTCTGCCCCCGAAGTAGTAGTTTCCTAAATACACTTTTGAACTCACTGTCAAGTGAGTAGCTGAAAACAGAACGGTCAAATCCCAGTGTTCTAGTGCCTAAAAATACCATCGCTCCTATTCCTGAAGGAGCACAGTGGCCAGGAGAGATGTGGGCTTCATTACACCAATCCCAGGTTTTACTGGGTATTTTCTCTGTGTGAGGTGCTTCTGCTTAGACTTGAGCCTGCATTCTAGGGAACTGTCCAGAAGAGGACACCAAGGCTCTGAAACGTTGTCACCTACCCAAAATCACACTGCTAAGAGATGTCCAGTGTTAACCACAGCACTGTGAGCACTGTCACAGTCATTTCCCTTGTGCACACACAGGCATGCACGTGGGACTGTGTATGCTCGTCTGTGTGCCGCACGTCTGTGTGTAACTGCAAGAAAGCATTCGAATAGGCATATACGCATGCATGTGTCTCTGCCTATGTGTAGATGCCTGTACGAGCCTGCGTCTCTATATGACAGACAGCGACTAAATCCCACCTACGTGTTTGGGTACGGGCGGCAGGGTTTGGATCCACAAAGTGACTCTGAGACCCGTCACGGACAACTGGGTTTCCTGTGCTCTCTACTTTCTCTTTCCACCGAACTGGGGCGCTGTCCCAGTCACCTGGGCCGGAGGGCAGCGGGAAAAGCGGGAGGCGCCCCTTCCCGCTCAGCCGCGGACCTTCCTCCGGGGCTCGGCGCCTTGGCCCCGCTCCGCCCCGCCCAAACGCACGACGCACACACGCACGCTCGCTCGGGACGCGAGAGCCGGCACCGCCCCTCCCGGGTCCTCCCTCCCTGCCGCTGCTCTCCGCTACCGCTGGCCCCCGCGCCACCATCCCGGTTCTCCTCAGTCCTCCGCGCCCGCCCGGCCACCGAGCACAGGAGCCCCGCCCCTTCACCAAAGCCAATCAATAGACCCGGGAGGCGGAACCACGGGCCCGGCCCTCCTCCCTGGGCCCTCATTGGCCAGCCCAGCCGTCGCTCAGAAGGTCACGGCCCGCGCCCGCCGTCCCCCTCCCCTTCTCCCTCCCTTCAGCAAAGGCTGAGGTGGGGCGCAGCGGCCGCGGGCCACGATCAGCACCAAGGGCGCGGTGGGCAGCGAGGGCGTGTGGGCCGAGCGGGCCAAGTGAGCCGCAGCAGACAGGGCGGAGGCCGCAGCGTCTCCGCGCAGCAAGATGGCGGCCTGGCGGCGGGCCAGGCGCGAGGCGGGGCGCTCCCTTGCGGGCGGCTCGCGGCCCGAGGGCGGAGGGCGGAGGGCGGAGGGCGGAGGGCGCGGGACGGCCGGACCGCGGCCGAGTCGGGCGCCGCTTACCTGGGGGCTCGGCCCGGCGCGGCCTGCGGGCGGGGCCCGGATGTGCGGCACGGCGCCCCGGCGCGCGGGACCGGACGGCGGCGGGGGCGCGGGGCGGCGGGTTGTTGTCGTCGCGGGGGTCAGAGTTCGTGACCCCGACCGCCGCCGCCGCGCGCTGAGGAGGAGGGCGACTGCGGCGCTTCCTCTTCCCGACGCCTGCCCGGCGGGGGGGCGACTCGCGATTGGCTGCGCGCGCGCGGACGCCGCGTCGCTCCTCCCGGTCTGCGGCCGCCGGGCGGGCCTGTGAGCGCGGGCGCCAGTCGAGTTGGTTCCCTCCTCGCGGCGGGGGTCAGGGTCCGAGTCCCACTTCAGGCGCGGGATCCGGGTCGGAATCCCCTCCTGGGGGTGAGGACCGGATTCGGGGACCTCTTCACAGGGCAGGGATCGGGGGTCGGGTCCCCTCCTCGGGATGGGGGGTTGAGGTCCCTCTCCTAGTGGAAGATCTCCCTCCTAGAGGGGAGTCGGGGTCCACCCCTCGGCTAGTGGGCGACTAGGGGTCCCCCTAGGGGCGGGAGAGCTGGAGCCAGGGTCTTCTAGCTCAGGGTGCGAGGCATCGGGCACCGCAGGTGCGTGGTGTGGGAGATAGGTTAAAGAGGTCCCCCTTTTCCGGGTGCGGCGCCGGTGTCGGGGTCAGGTATTTTGGGGTAGGGGCCGCGGTGAGACAGATGGTTGTATGACCGGTTCGGAATGTTCCTTAGTAGCGTGTTTTTCTTGCACATTACTGGGTTGTGCGCAGTAAATGCTGACTACTTGAGTATTCCCCTGTATTCTGTACACGGTTTCCCTGCCCTGTGAAGGGCCCCGCCAAGCTGAAAGCTGCCCGGAGGGGTTGGAGGACCGGTGAGCGGCGGGGCGGAAAGCCAGGTGCTGCCTCTGTGACAGTGTCTCTAGGGCGAATTCGGTTGCTTTGCTGTGTACCTTTTCAGAAGTTAAGTTTTTAATGCTAAGTAATGCTTCTAGACTGTAAAAATTCACAGCAGTAAGGTTTTGGGAGAAATATTAAAAATTGTATTAGATTTTTTAAAAGCACTAAACAGCAGCTAGGATGATTACAGTATTCTGTGGGTGAAGATTCTTAAATTTTCTTTTCCTGAGGTGCAGGATCTGCAGTTCAGATGGTAACAGGTGAACCACGTCAGCCTTTTTTTATTTTTAATTTTGAGACAGGCTCTCGCTAAATAGCCCAGGCTGGACTTGAACTTGTGATCCTCCTACTGTAGAGTAGACTTTGTCACCAGTGCTGGGATTCACAGTGGCACGAGGCATGCCGCTCATTGGTGCTAGCCATATTCTTCTCTAGAGATTTCTGTTAATCAGCATCCGCTGGTGCATTTACAGAGCTTTCATCATTGCTTTACTGGCCGTTAAAAGCACAGGCTCTTCCAGGGTGCGGTTGGGCACCTCCAGGCCCCAGGACTCCAAGCAGCTGCAGGCAGGGTGAGCACCACCCAGTCTCTGATAGGAGATCCAGTGTGCCCCAGACCTGAACCCCATCTGCACATGTGAGCAACAGGAGGAAACAAAACTGTGGCTTCACCTCTTGAGATACATTTTAGATTAGTTTTTGTTGTTGTTGTTGTTGTTTTGTTTTTTGAGCTCTGGCCATACCAGATTGTTGATCCCCAGGGACAGTGCCACCTGGCGTTAACATCTCGCAGAACCCACCTTTTGGGTGCAGTATGGAGGGAGCTTGGCTGTGTCTCCATGGGCCCCTGCTATCTCTGTATGCAGTGCATGAGTCCCTCTCCCTGCAGCAGTGCCTGATAGTCACAAGTACATTGTCTTGGTGCTTGCAGAGGAACTTGGGGCAATGAAGTTCGTTGGCTTCTCTGAGCTGGGGTGCAAGCCTGGAATTTGCAGCCGCTTGCACCTATTCCTGTGCCTGAGTGGCTTTCGTGGCACTTCTCAGGCTGCGCTACTGGGAAGCACTGACCTATCTGGGAGCTACCACTAGGACCTGGATCAGGTGGTTTTAGTTTTGTATCTAGCACAGTAGGGATGTACTTTTTTGCCATCCAAGACTATTTTACATCTGTTAATTCAATGAAGTGCTGATTCAGTAGAAATCAAACTTTGATTAAACAGCAGTTGCACATGCACTAAACTTTCCAAATTACTATCATGAAGCAGACATTTTACCTTTTTGGGAGAAAGAGAGGTACGGGGGGTACAACCCAGGGCCTTGCTCTTAGTAAGCAAGGGCTCTACATCTGAGCCATAGCCCCAGTGCAAAAATTTCACTTGCCCTGTTTCTGTGGGCATAATTACTGTTGGGGTGCAGAGTGTGGCTTAGCAGCAGCACTTGCCTAGGACGTACAGGCCCTGGGTTTGAACCCCAGCACTACAACCCATCAGTTGGTCTTGGGGTTTCCCTCTCCTGTAACTCAGCAGTTGCTGATGCCTTTTGTATTCTCAGACTAGGAACACTTCAGAAGTACCTAGCATGACTTTGTATCAATTTGTCTGTACTAGCTTCTGCTTTGTATTACTTGTATAACCATGGCATGTCTAAAATAAACTTGAAAGCCCCTGGTGTTGGCACCATTGTGGTCTCTAAGTGCCAGGCTGGGCCCTACTCACACATTACCCTGCATAATTAACCAAAATTGTTGGGAGTGCATGCCCTTATCCTGTTTCTGCAGCTAAAGAGGCGAAGACTTAACCATGGAGGGTGACTTCTCTGAGGCCACTTGGCCCACCTTTCTCAACAGCAATTTCTGTCCTCAAGGATTCTTCACTACCCACCTCCTGCTCCTGTCGTGCTCAGCCTCTGGCTTGTGCTCATCAGGTTCCTGTGGAGGATGAATCCCATATCCATGGCCCTCGTTCTTAGGAGAAAGGAAGTTTGATGTGCCATGGAGCACAGGGACACAGGAAGTGTCCTGAGCCCTTAGATTGTGATTCTTCATGCTGGACTCAGTCGTTACAGCAGCAGGTCTTGCTGTATGGGAGGCTGGGCCCTGAGAATGAGAAGTAATCAGGTGATGGTCTCAGAAAAGCACCTGCTTCCAGTCCTGGTTAGAGAGCGTGCTGGAGAATGTCTGCTTTCTTCGTTGTATCACTCTGCAGGGCTGGCAAGGAGGAGGGCCCCCTGTGAGTGTGTGCTATGGTGAGCCATCCTTCCTGCACCCCAGTCCAGAGAGTAACCCTGCTTCCTGTGCAGATGGAGGAAGCTTGGGACTCAGACCCTGCACCTCCTGCCTGAGCCTGCGTCCCACTGCCATCACTGTCTGCACAATGCTATTTTTCAAAACTAGGCTGAGATTTTCAGAGCTGCCTTTATTCTTTGGGTTGCATCTTTTTAATTTTGCCTACTGTCCTCAGTGAGTTGGGGAGGGCTCTGTATGACCAACTGACGCAACTCAGTGGCCTAAAAATAGTTCCTGTTCACAGCCACAGTGGACCTGGAGGTGGGGTCACCTGAAAGACTGGGCTGATGGCTCCAGCAGGAGCATAGTGTGGCCTGTGTGACCTGGGCTTTGTCACGGTGTGGCATATGCCTTCTAAGAGTGTCACAGGAAAGCAGTGGCATTTTTATGACAGCCCCTACAGTTCCACCAAGCCTCTTCTGTTTCTGTGTAGGAGGCCATCCATCACCCAGGTCTGTTGGCTTGGGGAGGAAATGAACACCATGCTCTTGGGCTGAGTTCAGTGTCCCTGAGTGACTTGGCTGTATGGTCACCTCTGCTTGCTGGCAGGCCTGGTTGTCCTTGCTGCTACCCTCCTGTCTGCCACCACAAACCCCCACCCACCCAGCCCCTGTCTGGAACAGTTGCTTCTCTGACCCCTTGTTTCCAGGTGGGCCTGCTCTGCTCTGTCCCTCTGTATGTGGCATCTAGTTCTTAGAGCTGGGCCATGCCTGGTACCGTGACAGAAGAGCATCAGCATCACAGCGTCCAGGGCTTGTGTCCCCACAGCTTTGTGCCTGACACGTGGCCCCCTCCTCACTTCTCTAAGGGGTGCGTGGACATTTGCACTCAGGAGACAGTCTCTATTGCATGACCTGCACTGCCCCAACAGTGCTGGAGTGAATGTCAGTGCATTGCTGGGTGCTGCCTGATGCATGCTTGGAGTCTGTTACCACCCAGGCGATCCAATTTCCTCTGCACATTTCCAGGTAGGCAAGTGTGGGAGTTTCGGTCAGCGGAGTCCATTTCCAGAACACCTGAAAATAACCTTTCTGCAAGAAGGTGGTGTGGCTGGGCTGGTTCGGGGAAACCCAGGCCCTGTGGGCATCTGCCCTGAAGCCACACCAAGGGATCTTGTGGAAAGGGGCTGGTCTAGCTCAGCTTCACTGGGATTCTATCCTTCCCTAGGAAGACTGGTCTCATCAAGAAACCAAGTAATAAGTGCTGGTGAGGCTTTGAGGAGAACCCTTCTGTATTGCTGGTGGGAGTGTAAACTAGTGCAGCCACTGTGAAGATCAGAATGGAAAATCCTCAAAAAGCCAGCAGTAGAATTGGGCATGGTGGCACACACACAAGCCCAGCACTCGGGAGGCTGAGGCAGGAAGGTTGCCACCAGTTTGAAGCCAGCCTGGGCTGCACAGTGAGACCTTGTCTCAAGAAACTAGAAGTTGAAATTCCATTTAACCCAGCTAGTCCCCTTTTAGGTATTTTCTCAGAAGAGTTGAAGACATGGTATTACTGTGATCCATGAACACCCATGTTTGTAGCAGCACAATTTGTAGTAGCTAGATCTTGGAAGTGACCTATATGTCCATCAGCAGATGAGTGGCTAAAGTAAATGAGTTATTTACACAATGGAGTACTACTCTGCCATAAGGAAGGATGAACTTGAGTCATCTGTTGAAAAATGGATACACGTTGAGACCACAATGCTAAGTGAAATAAACCAGAGACAAGCTTAAGTACCATGGTTTCTTACATGAGAAACTCAAAGGAATAATTTAAAAGAGCAAATTAAAGGTAATAGGAAATGAGATCTTTTGCAAATGGAGAGAGGAGCAAGAGATGGAAAAGGGGGAAGACAATGTAATCATGTACTGCAAACAGGTACTAATTAAAAAAAAAACACCTTCAGGGTACCAGGCATAGTGGTGCACATCTGTAATCCCAGCAGTGGGGAGGTGAGGCAGGAGGAACACCAAGACTTGGAGGTGAGCCTGGGTTGCACAATGAGACGCTGTCTCAAACAAATCAAGACTCACCAGGGCTCCTGGCTGAAACCCTGAACTGGGCACCTTAATGGATGTAGACAGCAGCTTTTTCTTCCTGTGCTACCGCTAGGTTAAGTGTGCCTGCTTATTCAATGCTGGAATCCCAGTATTCAGGAGGCTGAGGCAGGAGGATCTCAGGCCTGGTATACATAGCGAGACCATGTTGGGGAAAAAAAAAAAAAAACAGGCATGGTGGTGCACACCTGTAATCTCAGCACTGGAGGCTGAGGCAGGAGGATTGTGAGTTAAAGACCAGCCTGGGCTACGTTTTTTTTTGGCAGCACCAGGGATCAAACTCACAACCTCGTGCCTGCAAGACAGGCGCTTAAGCCACTGAACCAAACTCCTGACCCTGGTTTTTTAAGACAGGGTCACACTATGTAGCTCAGACCGGCCTTGCACTCACGTTGTAGCCCAAGCTGGCCGCGAACTCACAACACTCCCCCTACCTCAGCCTCCCGAGTGCTGGGATTAAAGGCGTGCACCACCACACCTGGCTCAGCCTGGGCTACAAGTGAGTTTAAGGCCAACCTGAACTGCATAGGGAGACCCCGTCTCGGGGAAAAAAAAATTAATTTTTGGTGTTGCAGATAGAACCCAGAGCCTCATGCATGCTAAATGCACATTCTACCACTGAGCTACATCCCCAGCCCTTGGAGGGGAATGGTTCAGGGATTTGGCTTAGGGAATTCATACTGCAGGTGCCTGGAGACTGCTGCAGCCTCTACTCGGTGCACCAAAAAGCCCACAGAGGTGGGCTTTGCTCTTTGCTGGGCCTGGCAGTGCTAGTGGCTGCCATGTGACACCTAGGGAAGTGACCTGATGTTTGTGACTCCTTATCTGCAGAACAGGGAAAACAGTAGAACTTACCTCAGTGGGTTTCTGGGGAGAACTCAGTGAAAACCAAGGTTCAGGTGCATAGGACATCCTTGCTGCTGGCCACAGAAAGGCTAAGAATCAGAGTTGGTGCTATTCTGCTTGAAGTAACAGTGGTGTTTGATTAGGAACTTAAAAGATAAATAATACAGGTCAGTCTCCCCACCTCATTTCCTGTAAGACTTAACAAATACAAGGGGTGGGTGAAAAATACAGTAATGTTTAAAAACATCACAACTGTTTAAAAATTATTACAGCAGAGACAGTGCCATTGGTACTGCTAAAACACTTCCCCTTGCTTCCAACACACTTATCCCATCGTTCTTTCCACTTTCTGCAGCAGTTCTGGAAGTCTTTTGTGAGTATTTCCAAGAGTTGTGATCAAAAACGTAAACACTGCTGTGGAGTGCCAGCAAACGAAAAGGCAGGTTGGTGAAAACATGACGCTGTGTTCTTACCAGTTTATTCCCTGGATCTGGCACTGTTCAACTCTTAATTCTTCCCCCAAAGCAAAATAACCATGAAAGGGAAACATTTTAATTGGTTTAGCACATCAGGACAGCACAACTAAAGACACTCAGGAAAGCTGCAGCAGAAAATGGCAAGAACCATGGGGTAAATGTGTTCACAGCAAGGGGAGGGTTTTGAGGGGGTTCATGGCAATGTGTCTTACTGTAATAAAAGTTTTGAAATTTAAACATTCACTGTAGTTTTCAATCACATGTCTGTACAATAGATGTCCACATCATCATCCTGAAGTAGTCTGTTACAGATCATCTCAGCTCCCTGGCAAGGCACAGCTCTGGCACCTCACCAGTCCTAACTGCAGTCCTTTTGCAGAAGTTTTGGTGTGTCGGGGGTGGACGCTGGTAAACCCCAGCAGCTGAGTCATCAGCTCTGCAGACTAGCTTAGCTTGCCATTGCTGTAAGATGCAAGAGAGCACTAACATATAAAGAGAAAATCTTACTGCCTTTGGAAGCTTTGGTTCCATATCCAGGGGGCCCAGCCCAATGGTAGTGAAGCAGACTGCTCCCCACATTTGCAGGGAAATGAGAGCAAGCAAGGGCCGGGTCCCACAGTCCCCTCCAGGAGACCCCAGTGCCCATGAAGGTGCTACCACATCCCAACAGCACAGGTCTGAGGACAGCACTTCAGCTCTTGGACCCGCAGGGACCCCACTGCAGCCAGCTCAGGAGAGGACATGGACCTGTGTGGGCACTGCCATCCTCTGGTGGCTGTGCAGGGACAGTAGTGGCCAAGTGTGGCCTCCTGGAGCCCATCCTTGAGGCAGCAGGTCAAAGACCATCTGCTCCTCAACTGGGCCTGCCCTGCCTTAGACTTCCTGATTATTTTCTGTGTTTCCTGTGAGCAGAGGTCTTGGCATGAGGCATATGTGTGCCCTGTATCAACTAGGCCTGTGTGGGAGCTCAGGTTTTCATGATCACAGAGCCCACAGGTGCAGGTGAGTTGCTTAGAATGCCCACCAATGAGGAGCCTGTTCTGCTGCGGAAAACACCACAGCCAGGCCTGGCCCTGCCCCCCTGGCTCAGCCTCAGGGGCCATGGTACCCACCTGGGCCTCCATGTTCAGTGACAATGTTGATACTGCCGATCAAGTGAAAGGTTGGGATCAGAGGCTGAGGCAGGAGAATCCCAGAGAGTTTGAGGCCAGCCTGGACTACATAACTTGTCTCAAGAAACAAAAGCAAAAAACACCACAAGAGAAAAAGAGACTATGAACAGAGGTCTTCAGCCTGCAGAGCCATTTCCCAGAATGAGGAAGAAGGTCCTGTTCTCCTGTATGTGCAGAGAGCAGGGCCCTCGGGCTGAAAGGACACCGGGCCCTCCTATGGGCCAGGGTTTGGGACCACAGCTGCATGTTGAGTCTGCTTCCTTCTCCCTCACTCCAGAAGGAAGGGTCAGAGGACAGATCTCCCAGGCCACAGCAGGCAGTGCCTCTTTTGCTGTGGGGTGCTATAAGCTGCTCATGCCTGGGAGGCAGTCAGCACCACTCCTCCAGGGCACCCTGCTGTGCCTCAGACCACTGCAGGGGCCTCTCTTTGCCACTCCAGGCAAGTTATAAGGACAGGGGACATGGATGTGTGTGGCTGAGGAGCCAGGCATCCCCCAGAGGCCAGCCCTGCGCTGGTAACAGGGTAGGGGGAGGGTTGCTGTGGCCTCATGGGCCGCCGGTAGGGGACCATCAGTAGGTTCATTGGTAGCAGGCATTTCTGACAGTGGAAGCATTCCCTTTTTATAAGGTGTCAGAAACAGGTGTCAGGAGGTAGAAGGAGGCTGGGGTAGGCTGGGGCAGAGCACCCAACCCACACACGCAGGAGGCCCTGGGTTCTGTCCCCAGTGGCACATCCTCCCACAAAAACCTGCAGTAAAGACTGTATCTGGAGGGAGGCACTGATGAGGGACAGGGAATGGACACTCCTGGCACCTGTCACAGCAGTCCCCTTATACTGAGGACACATCCCAGGACCCCCAGGATATGCCTGAAGCCATGAACAACACTGAGCCCTGTACAGACTGGGTATTTTCTATACATACAAGTTTAATTTATAAATTAGGCTCAGTAAGAGAATAGTAGCAACAATAATAAAATGGGACAATTATAACAAAATAACAGTCAGGCATGGTGGTGCACACCTATAATCCCAGCACTCACGAGGCTGAGGTGGGAGGATCACTGAGAGGTCAAGGCCAGCCTGGGCTGATAGTGAGTTTAAAACATGAGTTGTTTATTTGTGATTTTTTTTTTTTTTTTTGGTCTTTTTGAGACAGGGTCTCGCTATGCAGTTTAGACTGGCTTGAGCTCATTTTGTAGCCCAGGCTGGTTTTGAACTTACATCGATCCTCCTGCCTCAGCCTCTGGAGTGCTGGGATTACAGGAGTACACCACCATGCCCGGGTTATTTGTGGAATTTTCTACTTAATATTTTCAGACAACAGTTGACCCTGGGTAGGTAAAACTGCAGAAGACCAAGCTGCAGACCGGGTGTTAGCTGGGTGTGAGAGGATTCTGCCAGAACTGAGCCCTCAGGATTAACAAAAGATCTGTTTGCTCCCTGGTTTGAATCAGGACATGTTTAATGTAAACGTTTTAAAAGAACTGCAAACTAGAAAAAAAGTTTCCCTGGAAATACTGAATGTAAATAACTAGTCTTCAGATAGTGGTTCTTTACAGTGTCCTTGATGAGAGTCCAGTGGTGGCCACACTCCTGCCGGGGATGGGACACCGCCTGCCAGGGACACTGCCCTTGAGCCTGTGCCCTCAGAACCCACAGCAACATCATAGCCACAGGGCACAGCGTCTCTTTTCCAGCCACTCCTTCACCTTCTGATCTCCTGTTTTCTCTCCCTTTTCACTTCTTTCAGGAAATAGCTATGGTGTATCTGGGGGAGGATGGGTCTGTAAACTCGCATTGCCCACGCGAGTGGCAGGCGCAGGAAGGCACACAATAAATTAGAGCTGATGCTGTCTTCTCGGGGTCCACAGCGACTGGGGGAGGGGCGTGGAGGATACCGTGGAGGGATGGAAGGAGCCCCTCCCTGGTAAGGATGGCTGCCAAGTGCTTAGCCGAAGGGAGGATCCTCCTGCCTTGTTATCACTGGGTGGATGGTGGCCTGCCTGGCTGGCCCAGTGTCCATGAGACGCAGTAAAGCCTTGGGAAACCTGGACCTGAAGGCTGCAGCTCAGCAGGACAATAAAGTGCTTGGGAGGACAGCAGCTGTCACCGCCACCACTGGCGTCAACTGAGTCCCAGTGGACGCCTCAAAATGTGATGAATCTACCGTAAGGACAGACCAGGAAAGCCGTTTCTGCTGCAAGTCTGCATTTCTACCTGAAGTTGCTACCGGTTTCCACATTTTCACGTTACTCCATGTTCGCTCACTGCTGGGTAAGGAAATCACTCATGGCAGGCTGGGAAACACGACGACAGGGGCCAGGCTTGGCGGTCCTCTGCCGTCCCTGGCTGAGTGCTGGGTGGGCTGGGCTGCAGCATGGCTCCCGGCAGGGTCACCTGTCCCCCACGAGCTTGATGAGCTTGCTCCAGTCCCGCCCTGGGCAATGCTATAACACGCTGGCATCCTCCATAGCCTCCATCCACCTAGGGACAGAGAAAATCGGGGTCATGGCTGTGTCTTGTGTCTGTGGAACAGAGGCGCGGGACAGTGTGAACTGTGACTGGGTCAACATCTGCCTGTGTGGATGAACTGCCACAGTCGCTTTGCCCTTGTGACACTGAGGCAGGAGTTGGCCAAGGACGAGGCTGGAGAGAGACAGGAAGCTGCCCTCGAAGCCTGCTCTGGGCTGGAGCCACTTTCTGAGGGAGCCTAGGTCTGCACACAATGGGAAGGATGCAAGTAGCTCTGTGTGCCCAGTGGACTTTGGCGGCCTTAACCAACACCGACCATAATCATTGCATCCCTGACTGCAGCTCTGACCCCATGGGTTTCTGCATCTTGACAGTTCTTAGGGCCGTAAAAGGTCAAGAACTCCTCTGCCCTCCATGCAGCTAAGCCACACCACTCACTAGCAAGAGTCCTGCCCCAGACCAATCCCTCAGTCATACTCCAAACCCCCAGGCTTCAGCCCAGCACCAAGGGGCCTTGAGCCTTGTTCCTGGTCCTCACCTGCCCTGTGGGGAGGGTCTTCTCTTTTCTCTTTCAAATAAATCTTTGCTCTTGCAGCTACACTAGGTATCCTGTTCAATTCTTCATTCAGGAATCAAGAACCTAGACAAGCACTCAACAGGAAACCCTGTGGCCCCGGTGACCTGGCCGCAGTGACTAGCAGCACTGTGCTCAGCGGGACGCGGGCCTCACATTTCCATACCTCTGGGCAGCACTGGTGTCCTCAGCCTTGAAGCTGTAGAACAATGTTTTCTTGTGGTAAAGGTGGAAGACAGGACCGGGGTCGCTGCTGCCCTCCTCCCTCCCCGGCACGATGGTGAAGCCCAACAGAGGGATGCTCTCCATGGCCACTTTGTCCTACAGGGTAGAGGGATGCTGGCATCAAGTACAGCCAGCACACAGGGACAACGCTGGCCATGTTGTTACCCAGTTCCCTCCAGGGCCAGCCTTCAGAAGGAGCAGAACCTCTCCCCACCCCCTGCCAGTACTGAGGATTGAACCTAGGGCTCTCACACCAGCTCTTTTTTATTTTTTGAGACTAAGTTGCTGTTGTCCAGGTTGGACTTAAACTTGGGATCTTCCTGTCTCAGCCTCCCATGGATTACAAGTGTACACCACCAGGCCTGGTTTAAGACCTGTTGTTTTGGGGCCAGGCATGTGCACCTTTGTTATTCTGTTCAATCTTCACAATAATCCAAGAAAGCACTGTCCCCTTCAGAAAGGGCAATGCCCCAAGATAGCGCAACTAGAAAGCAAGGAGCTAAATTTGGCACTTTTGGCCAACTTCTAACATCGTTTCTGCTGAGTCGATTCACCAGTGACTCACTTTCCTTACTTCCTTCTGAGAGCACCTGATGTGAAGGCCTCTGCAGGCAGCCCAAGCCCCTGTGCTGTGAGCAGCCAGTACTGACGAGATGCACCCCAAGGACGCAGACGAGCTTGAAACAGTGCTCAGTGGAAAAAGAAAGATTCTAATTCACAAAGATATGCTATCCAATGTGCTTGTATGTAAATGAAGAACATGTGTTCATGCAGTGCTTTGTAAAAACACAGGGTGAAAAAAACACAGGGTAAAGAGACATAAATACTAAGCACGCTAGAATAGCTGCGAGGTGAGAGGAAAGGGGAGCAGAGTGTGTGTAAAAATTCTGAAGCCATTTTCAAAGACGGAAAGATCAGAAAAAAGTAATGACAAAATTCAACATTCAGTCATAATCAAAAGTCTCAGCAGCCTTGGAGTCAGAGGAAACTTTCTTAATCTGATGCAGGAATTAAACATAAATGCCCATGGCCCATATCACAATGAACAGTGAGCTGTTGACCAGAGCCTAAGACAGGACAACAGGACTCAAAGAGCGCAGTGCTGGAGCCCTGAGCTGCTGCAGAAAGGCCAGAGGAAAAAACATGAAGATCAGAAATAAATAAGCAGTAAAGCCGTCTGTGTGTGCGGAGAACAGGTTTGAAGACAAAATGACTACTCCAACTGACGAGCGTTGACAAAGTTACAGCCTGACCGCCCTTCTATACAACAGTGGCAGATGGCTAGAAAACAAAACCAACTCCACTCGCATAGCATTCAGAATAAAATACTTAGGAATTAAATTAGCAGAAGCTAAGGATGAAAGTGTTGTGATCTCTGGACCAGAAGCTGCAAAACATCACAAAGAGAAATGAAAGAACTCCTGCTCCACAGTTGAGATTTGACACTGGCAAGACAACAGTTGGCTCCAGATTGATCTCCAGGAGATCAATGACCTCTATCAGAATTGAAGAGGACCTTGGAGGAGTAGAAATTGACAAGGCCATAATGAAAACCAAAGACCTAGAGGGCCCCAAATGATCTTTAGAAAGAAGTTGAAGGACCTATGTACCTGACACTGAGACTCACTGCGCAGCCCTGAGTAGAGGCTAAGGGAGGACATAAAAGCAGGAGGTACCGGGGTTGAACCCTGGGCCTCTACACTAAGCCACACCCCCAGCCTTTTTCACTTCTTAAGACAGGGTCTTGCTAGGTTGCTGTTGTCCAGGCTGAGTTCCAACTTGTAATCCTCCTACCTCAGCCTCCCAGAGTGCTGGGATGACAGGCGTGTACCGCTGCGCCTAGTGAAATGCACCTTTGAAAGCCAACCTGCATGGTCACTGTGACGCCTGCTCTTGAACCCAGGGTTTTCTTGGGCCCCTCACTAGCTTCCCTGCCTGGCCTGCAGCCCAAGTTCCTCCCTGAAGTGAGTCTGGCAGAACTGCTCAGGCAGGGCTGGGGGAGAGGAGGCTGTGGCTGGGCCAGCGTGGGAGCCCAGGACCCAGACGGGAGACTGAGGCACACAGAAAGCTTCCCCCTCACCGTGTGGCTCTCGATCAGGACGGAGCTCTCTGAACACACTAGTGTGCTCCCTCCTGTCTGCCCTGGGAAGATGGGGATCTAGGAAGAAAGCCCCAGCGGAGCTTAGTAGAGCTTGAAGCTCCTGCACCACCAGAGTCCTCTAGGGTAGCTTCTGCCTGTGCAGAGCATACCCCAGGACCAGTCTCCTGCAGAGGGCCAGGTGGGCTTGGATCCCATTCCCGGACAGACTCAGCCCAAGGAGACCACTGCTGGGGGCCTGCACATGGAAACCTGTGACACCCACCAGCCCCCACAGCCACGGCCGCCTGCAGTTCCCCGAGAGTGGTGGGTCCTAAGGCTCTCACCTGTGTTTTAGAAGATGTGAAGGTAAGATATTCTATAAAGATATAAATAAACTTTACCTGAGAGTTACAGGTTTGATCAGAGTTACCCTGGAAAAAGAAATGGATAGACCAAGCCCAGCACGGTGCCACACACCTGTAATCCCAGCACACAGGAGGCTGAGGCAGGATTGCCCAGACTTCAAGGCCAGCGTAAACTACAGCTCTGTGGACTCAGTTGGCCCTGAAGGGACAGTGTGTGGGACCCCAGAGGGTCTAGGGCCTCCTGGGGAGGGCAGGCACAGCCGCATACCTCATGGGCTGTGTAGGTGTAGAGCACTTTGCCTTTGATGACAAACCATAGCCTCTTCCACGGCCGCTTGCCCCGCTTGCACCGGCTGAGGTAGCCACTGATGGCCAGGCCCTCGCCTGAGGCGGCCACCTGCAGAGGAAACCTGAGGTCAGGGCTTGTCCCTACTGCAAGCCCCATGGAGTGGCCAATGGGGTTGGGGACAGGACTCGCTGAAGGGACCCAGGAAACCAGGAGCCAGGGGCACCACAGTGGGGGCACTTATACCTAGGACCCCACACGCCCACTCCCAAATCACAGAAGTGCCCTGGGGTGATGCTGACATGACATTCATCCCACCACACCTCATGAGGGGCTGCTTGCTGCTGTTTGTTTGGGTTTGTGGAGACAGGGTCTCGCTATGCAGTTCAGGCTGGCCATGAACTCATGATGTAGCCCAGGCTGGCCTCCAACTTTTGGTTATCCTCCTGCCTCAGCCTCCCGAATGCTGGGACTACAGGCATGCACCACCACACCCAGCAGCAAAAAAATTTCTTGAAGGATCCTAGGGGAAGCTGGGGAAGGACAGATCTCACTTTCTATCAAATACTCTTTGGTGCTTAAAAAAATGTTTTCCTTTTATATCATGTGTGTTATTTCTGAAATAAAATTTTTCCCAGTGCTGGGGCTGAACCCAGGCCTCCCGAATAGTAGGCAAGCTCTCACCACAGAGCCTCTTTCTAAAATCTTTAGTCTTTGACAGTTAAGCTACTGGACAGCCCCTCACCCATATTAATCCTCCTTTCCCTGACAGTTGTCTACACCCCGGCTGCCTGCTCTGGATCGTATTTATGGGAACACGGAGCTGTGATTGTGGGTTTGGGGCCAGTATGTCTTCATGGGACTGTACTCACAGAAGATGGAACCTGGCCCTGTCCGCAGGGCAGCCAAGATGGCCCTCACACATCTGCAGGCTGCCTCAGGGCACCCTGCACCCCTGGACCTCAGTGACACAGCAGAAGGGAAGTGAGTGACCCAGAGCCCCAGTGGCCTGGGTGTCCCCACGACCTCAGTCTTAGCTCCAGGCCAGGAGGAAGAGGAGAGGAAGAGGCCGAGGAGGGGCACAGAGGCGCCTCCTATACCATCCGTCCCCACCTCAGGTCACCCCTCAGCCACCAAGGTATCTCGTCAGTTGCACCCAAGGACAGGCATGTCCTGAAGGCCGGGCACAGGAGCTGACATTGTCCCCGAGGGGTACCTCAGTGCTTACAGGGAAGGACAGCAGCCAGCCTGCAGTGAGAGGCCTGACCCTGTCCCCAGGTATCCCTGTCCCACACCTCACCTCGGCCAGGGCTGATGGAACCTTCTTCTGCTTCTTGAAGTTGGAGGGGTTGATGCTGTGGAAGACGGAGGAGAGGGCGCTGCCCGAGGAGAAGCGGGGTGAGGACAGCGGGAAGCTCATGGTCACAGGCCGCTCTGGGGGGAGAGGGAACAATGGTGACCAGATGGGGAGGGACAGCGTGGGGTGGGGACACTTCTCCAGAATATGGGCAGGGCTGGTAGACCTCCAGTGACCTCGGCGTCCCCAAAGAGAAATGCACCTGCCCTCTTTCTTGCCCGACCTGTGGGCCCTGTGGCTCTGGAGGGCAAACAGCATCCAGGCCTCTGTCCCAGGCCCTTCCTTCCTGTCCCCAGCTCCCCATGGGCTCCTGAAGAGGGGCTGCATGTCCCTTCTCAGAGTCCCCTCTCTCCCTGCTTGAGTGGCTCCTGAGGAACAGGTGGCTCCGGCAGAGCTGCCCCCACCCCATCCCCCTGAGCCCAGCTTGGTTACCTCGCAGCGGGGCTGGCGGGGTCCCGCCCCTCTTCCTCAGCTCCCCGAAGCACCCGTCGCACACCTTAGCCATGCGGTCCCTGAGGTACTTCAGGGGGTATTTGTTCCTCGAGCAGTTCCGGCACACAATCTGCAGGCCGGCGCCAAGGGACACATGTTGACTGTCTCACCCCCAGATGTGCAGAGGGGACTGGCGTCCACCCTCATGGCCCCTGCCTTAGTGGCCCAGGCTGCACTGTACTTCCTAGCAGGTCTCTTGGTCTCCCCGATGCTGCACTCTTAATGGTGATGCAGTGCTCTTCCCACCACAGGTGCCACCGCCAGTGTCCTCTCTGCACATGGTAGGAAGTGGGTATGGCCCCCCCAGGGTCCCCACAGTGTCCCTGGCTCACCTTGCCGCAGGCGTGGCAGTGGTGGCGCCGCAGCGTGAGGGAGAAGTCACAGCCACAGTTCATGCACATCATGGCATGTGTGACGGGCACCAGCGTGGGCGGCCGCTCCCCCAGGGTGACCCCCAGCCTCTCACGGAGCTGGGGAAGGGGCAGAGGTCAGCATGGTCCCCGAGTGCCCCCAACCCCAGGGGACCCATTCCACAACTGCTGCTCACCTCAGCGCTGTGGTGAAAGGCGGCCAGGGCCTGGGCCTCGTGGTCCTCGGGGACGGCCCTGCTTAGGCAACTGTGCCACTCGTCCCTCTCGGCACAGGAGCTGTGGGCATGGTCAGGTGGGTCAGACCTGCCACATGCGTCACTTTGTCCCCAAACACTGTGCTGTGAGAGGGACAGTGGACACGGGCAGCCCCTCTGCCAGTGGCAGACACTGGGCAAAACAAAGGCCCTGGGTAGCAGGGTCTTCAGTCTATAGGGGTGGTCCAGCAGGGACAGAGGGAGGCAGGGTGGACACACCACACAGTGCTATATGCACCCCTCAGATGCTCTCTGGACTACAGGGGACAAGACCAGCACCAGCAAGTGGGGTCTCACAGTGCCCACCAGGTGGCGCACACATCCCACACACCAGCGCAGTGACCCGGGGCTGGGAGGACGAAGCTGTGTGTCCCGCTGCCCCAGTCCAGTGTCACAGCTGCCCTTGCCTAGAAACATGAGCCCCAGGGCCCAAGCACACAGCCAAGTGCTGGGTGTCTGACCCCGAGGAGAGGGAGGGGAGGGCGTGGAGCCCTGGGACACCAGCCTCCCCCTCCAGACGGATCGGTACCTCCAAGGCCTGCCTGCCACAGCTGCGGACCACAGGCTCGCCCCAGATGAGTGAGGGGCACCTTAGGCCACCGGGTGTCAACCCAAGGCCTGTGTGGGGACCAGTGTGTGAGTCTCTATTCCATGGGTGTGCACTGGTGTACACCCTGCACACCTCACACTCAGCACGAGGGCTCCACAGCCCCACCCCAGGGCTGCATGTGAAGGGGACACCTAGCTGTAAGAGCCCCCAGTGCAACAGCCCAGCACTGTACCTCCCACCCTGAGCTTGATGGTGCCCTTCGCTCTCACTGGGGAGGGGTGCTTTTGGGGGCCACAGCCTAAAGCTGGCCACAGGGTGGGGTCCCCAGGACAAATGCAGGCCTTTCTCCCCTTCTTTTCTTCCTTCCTTCCTTCCTTCCTTCCTTCCTTCCTTCCTCCCTCCCTTCCTCCCTCCCTTCTGTTTGTGGGCAGCCTAGGATGCCCATAGGGAAGGGTTAAGGGTGAAAGCTGGCCTTCATCTTTCCCTCACCTTCAGAAGCCATGTCAGGGTGGACAGGCCACCTGTGTTGGCCCCCTGACGTCTGTAGAGTCTGGTAGACCTGAGGTGCAGTCCTTGTCACCTGTCACATGGGCTTCCCATGCACACTTTGCTCCAGGAGAGAAGCCAGGGGTTTTTTACAACACAATGGTTAAGAGACACTGAAAGGAGTGAGTCCTCTCATCTGTCAGGAGCCAGAAGGGAAGCGACGCCACATCCACACCACACGTGACAGTCACTCATGAGTTCCATCCTGGCCCCATCCCCTGTCCTGTACCTGGCTGACAGTGTCAGGCAGATCTGGGCGGTCTCGATGCGCAGGGCATAGGGAACGTTCTCCATCACCGGCCGGCTGACCTGCAAGAAACGGCCCAGGCACCTCAGGGCTGGCATGGAGCAGGCACCAGGGACTCTGGGTGGTTGCAGGGCACAAAGGGCCGGGCCTGACGCAGACGCTCAGCAGCCTCAGCTTCTCCAGTAGTGACACAATGCTGTCCCCTCTGTGATCCCAGGAGGCCGGGAACGTCTCTCCCGATGGTGTGTGCCATGGGCCCGGACCTGCCTGCTGCTCCCATCTCTGGCAGCCTCTCCCTGCCTGGCTTCCGGGGAGGAGGGTCTCCACACAGGGACCGGGCCTCCTCGCCACCTCGCTGCCCTCGGGAGGGCACCTTTAGCCCTGTGATGAACCTTAGCATCCCCTCTTGGTTCCCAGGTGAGACCTGGATCAATGTTCTCAGACCTCTTGTTCCCCAAGAATCCAGAGCCCCCAGTGTCTCCTCAGGACCAAGTCTCACTGAGCGGGGCCCCGCATATGTGCTCACAGCCACAGCAGCCCTGTCACAAGTGCCAGGTGAGGGGCAACCCACATGCCCACTGACAGGTGACAGGAAGACACCTGGGAGGAGGACACCCAGACACAGCCGAGGACAGGTGAGGACAGCGCTGTTGGAGGAAGCTGTGAGCAGGGGATGGGGTTGTACACAGTAGCAGGAAGGACTTTGGGGCTAGGCGGGAAGGGGGCAGGCAAAGTGTCCTGGAGGAGCACATACGACCTGGTGCGTGGACGCAGCAGCCGGGATGGCATTGCAGTGTGGTCTCCTCCCCGGCCCCTGCCCCAGGTACCGAGGAGCAGAGACTTTGGAGCTGCTCGCCTGCTAGTTCCCACCGCACTCCCTGGCTCACCTTCATGCCAGCCACGGGCAGCGAGCGCTTGAGCCGGTACTTCCCGTCCTTCTGGGGGTGGGTGTACAGCAGCACGTCACTCATCTGCGGACAGGGGACCATCAGAGGGATAGGGCTGGGCTCGGCACAGGCTGTGAGTCCCAGGCCCCAATCCAACACAACTCAAGAAACAAAATTAAAACACGCTGCCAAGACACAGGACCATGGGATGACCTCAACATCTCTCTGTGCAACAAGACCAGGCATCACATGGCCCAGAGCAGCAGGACCAGTCCACACCCATGGAACAGGCTGGGCCAGGTTGGGTTCGGCAGCCGGGACCCGAGTGCCAGGCACAGGGGCTCTGGGGCTGTAGGTGCTCCACACCATTACCTGGGGTGGGGCGGTGACACGCTGTGATGGTGGACATGGGTGTTGTTGGGGTGGAAGCAGTTGTTACTGCATGGGGACCCCCTGGAATGGGGAGCTGTGGAGTCCTGTTCCGGACGTCCTCAGGGCTCACTGCCTAGTGCCCAGTCAGTGAAGAATAAAGGCCTCCGCCATGCACACAGGTAGAGGCTGAGATAAAGGCCACAGCAGCTCTGTGCAGGAAGTGGCTTCAGTCTGGCACACACAGGGCCAGGTGACATGTGAGCCTCCTACACAGTGTCCTGAACCTGAGCAGAGCCACAAGTCTTTGCATCTGATTCTAGGAGACCCCAGAGTGTGCCCTATTCATCCCTCCCCTGCCACAGCACACGTAGGGAGCCTGAGGTCTCCACACAGCTGCCCCC
>RJWM01017922.1:0-42072 GCA_004363535.1 Dasyprocta punctata | reverse complement strand
TATTGCTATTTTCTCTATTATTGTCATACTTTTACCTACATGACTCATGGAATGAATGAAAAATTCCAGGCTGTAGTATAGTTGGCTGTGAACACATGGGAATGTATTTGGTATCACTAATATCAAAGAATCTTATTTTATATATGGAGCACCAAATAAGGCCCAAATAATACATGTAAAATATTACATTTATGTATACCAGAGGACAAGAAGTTTCTTGAATGTGTAGGTGCAATTTTCTAAATAATGTGCAATTATTTTTGTGGAGAAGTTGTATATAGAAAACTTTAGATTTGAAGATCATTGAACGGCTCCTTCCAAATCAGTAAAGAAAGTGATAGGTGATTTTTAAGAACTCATTATGTAGGCATAAGGTCATCACAAAGATGAAATTTCTTTCATGAGCAAATATTTTACAGTAACAGATAATAAGCTTGTTGAACTCCCTGCTGCTTTAAACTCAAAGATTCTAAAAAACAACAACAACAACAACAACAAAACACACACACACACACACACAAAACAAAAAGACAAAAAACAGAAGACAAAAATTTTAAGCATTTTTCTCTTGGAAAAATTGCTTCAATGAGTAAAGATTCTTATCCACTATCTAACTGTATAGCAAAACAAAGTTATATGCCTATCTGAAAAATTTAAATGCACGTGATGACTAAGCAAATAATTTAAGTTTTAGAAAAGTATTTCGGATTTCCATTACCATAATGGTTTATTATGTCACTCTGATCAAACCTTTCATTGAGGAAAAATAGCAAATCTAGAGTGATCAAAAGTTAATGAGGTATTAACGAAAGTTATTTTTCCAGCTACAATACACAAGGTGTGATCAAAATACACTATGAATATTTAAATTTTTAAAAAAATATTGCAGAAAAAGACACATTGCCATTAATCCTACTAAAACTATTTCCTCTCCATTGGGACCCATTCCATAATTCTTGACACTTTCCTAAGCAATTCTGGAAGCCATGTTTCGTATTTCTAGAATCTATGGTCAAAAATACAGTGAATGCTGCTGTTGCTGAGTGTCACCCCACAGAGAGGCAGGTTCATGAGAACGTGATGGGGTATCCTCATCCCCCTTATTCACCGGATCTAGCACTGTGTGACTTATGACTCATTCCCAAATTCAAACACCATGAAAGGTAACTATTTTGAATTGATTCAGGATACCAGGTCGTCACAATAGCACAACAAAAGACATTCACGATAAGGGACGTCCACAACTGCTTCACAAAGTGGTAAAGATGATAGGAAAAATTTGTTTGAACAGGAGAATATATTTTTGAGACACACATGACAAACATGTCTTTTAGAGTAATACTTTCAGCATGTTTTGTTAATGCCATGCTGGACTGGTGTATGTTTGCATAGTTTTCTACTTAATTTATGTTTTTAGGTTTACCTTGTATTTGTTATATTGTAAAAATATTTGCATACTTGTCATGGGCGTCTTGACCAGCAAGAACCACACAACTCAGACGCGGTGGAAGCAGCACTTTATTTTCTTCTGGGTACAGCAAAAATGGCCCCGAGCAAGGGGCAGCAATGTCTTATATACTCTATAGAGCTACTGGGCATAATCTCATTGGTCCATCCCGTCAGGTGACATCTCCATTCCCGCCGTCTACCTAATAAGGTCATATTTGGCAGGATAGCAGCCGCATGTTTATCAGCCGCAGCAGGAAGCAGGCGCCATCTTTGGGTGGTGGCCGGGTGCAGGCTCTCCACACATACTTTTCAATTGATAAATAAAAGCTTCTAAAAATCAAAAAGAATTATCTTCTGTGTGATAAAAAACACTATTTCTTCTATTCCATTGTAGAAAATGATAACTGGTATCTGTAAGCCACAACCTAAAAATATCTCATTTGTTTGAGTTTGCATAAACATTTATCATTTCTATGACGATGAAAACTTTAAAAATCCTTTTTACCAGTGTCTTACTTTTTTTCATTACCAGAACACAATGCCTGACCCACATCGTGGAGGAGGAGGAATCTGTGTTGACTTATGCTTTTAGTCCATATTTGGCTGACTCAAGTCAGGAAGGTATGGTGAAAGGTCCTGGAAGAGAAAAACTGTCCTCATCATGGCAGTCAGGGAGCAGAGAGTGAAGAGACAAGTTGTAGAGGGAGATGTGTCCTGCCGGGTCATACCTTGAAAGACCCCTGTATTCCAACCAGGCCTCACCCCCCAGCACCAAAGCCGGTGGAGTGCAGGCACAATTCAGTCACCTTCCACAGCTCTTCATCTGAGTACATGACACCTTGGGGAGACATCCAGATATAAGCCATAGTACCTAGCTTTTAGTGCAGTACTTTAGTATTGCCTCTAGTCACTCAGCTATTTATTTATTTATTTTCATTAGATTTCATTGGTACGGTTAGGATATACACAATGACTACATTCATTGTAGAGAATTTATACTTGTACATGATATAACTTATATTTTTTCCCCATTACCCTACCTTTTCTTCAACCTCTTCTCCCCTCTCCAATTTGCAAAGCTATGTTTCCATGTTTTCCCTCTTTTCTCTTTTTTAAAACTTTTCTACTCTTTCCTTTCCTCCTCCCCTCTCTCATTTCCCTCCCCATTTGAACAATTTCCTCCTATTTCAAAATACATGTTCATCCTTATTTACGCTTTCAGTTTGCCACACCAGAGAAACAATGTAGCTTTCACAAGTGTGTCTGATTTATTTCACTTAAGAGTATTGACTCAAGGTGCTTCCATTTTCCTAGAAATGTCTCAAGCATATCCTTCTTTATGGCAGAGTAGTAGTCCATTGTAAAAAAATCTTCTTAATCTATTCACCAGTTGATGGGCACTTGAATTGTTTCTGAGATTTGGCTATTACAAACTGTGCTGCTATTAAACATGGGTGTGCATATGTCACTTTGGTATGATGCTTTTAATCCTTTTGGAAAGATATTCAGGAGGGGAATGGCTGAGTCAAATGAAATCTCTAGTCCTAGTTTTTTGAGGAGTCTCCACACTGATTTCCACAGTGGTTGCACCAGTCTACACTCCCTCTAACAGTAGAGAAGCTTTTTTTACCCCCACGGCTCCACCAGCATTTGTTATTGGTTGATTTCCTTATAATAGCCATTCTTTCAGGGGTAAAGTGAAATCTCAGCATGTTTTAATTTGCATCTCTCTAATGACCAGTGATGTTAAACATTTGTTCATATATTTATTTGCTGATTGTATTTCTTCATCTGAGAAATGAGTATTCACCTCAGACACTCGTGTTTGGATTGGGTCTTTAAGTTTGTCACCCTGGTTTTAATAGCATATTAGAACTTCTTCTAACTGTTATTTAGTGCCCATAGACCAACATTTCCTCATCACTCCACCTCCATACTCTCCCAACATTTGGTAACTACCATTCTACTTTTAATTCCTGTAAGATCAACTTTTTAGGTTTCACATATTACTGAGCTCACATGGTACATGTCTCTGTGTGTCTGGCTTATGTTATGCAACATATTGAAATCCAGTTCTATTGAAATCGAATTGAAAAGATTCCTTTTATATGGCTAACTGGTATGTCATCATGCATATATGTTACATTTTCTATATATATTCATCAGTTATCAACTGGTGGGTACTTAGATTGCTCCTGTTCTTTGGCTATTGCTAACAGTATTGCAATGAATACGAGAGTGCAGATGTCTCTTTGGCATACTGATTTTATTTCCTTTGGATGAATAATCATGAGTCAGATGCTGGATCACATAGCAGTCTGTTTTTGATGATTTGAGTAACATCTATTCTGCTTTCTGTAATTGCCTTCTTAGTTTACATTCACACCAACAGTGTGTAGCATTTCCATTTTTTCTCCTTATTGTAGCCAGCATTTATTATTCTTACTTGTTTTTGCAATTGTCATTCTTATTACGGTGAAGCGCTGCCTTTCTGTGCATTTGATTTGCATTTGCCTCATGATTAGTGATGCTGAACTTTTTTCATACACCTGTTGACCGTTATTCTGTCTTCTCGTGAGAAATGTCCAGGTAGGCTGCATAGTTTTCAATCAAGTTATTTGTATTTTTACTATAAATTTGTATTTTTTCTAAAATTCCTTAAATATCCTTGATATAAACTCGATGTCAGGTACATGGGTTGTAAATATTTTCTGCCCTTATGTAAACTGTTGCTTCAAGCTGATGATTATTTCCTTTGGTATTGATTAGCTTTTCCATTTCTTGGACAAAGTAACTGACAAACAACCACTTTTTGAAAGAGGAGAGGCTTATTTTGGCTGACAGTTCTATCGTTTTCAGTCTGTTGTAGACAGAAATATCATGGGTTAAAGGGTGTGAGAATGGAAAGTTCTTCAGTTCACAAGGCCCAAGAAGTAGCAGTTGAAAAGAGATAGAGAGGAAGGGTCCAGGAACTAAATATAGTACCCAAGATCATAACTCATGACTTGCTTTCTCATTCTGGCCCTTCTTTCTTAAAAGCCCATGCAGTTATAAACTCACATGTTTATGAACTTAGCACCCTCACAAACCAGTAACTTTTTCAGGAATCTCTTAACTCAATTAATTTGTCATTCGGACATCTGCCTCTTGTCCACTTGGCACATAATTACACTTTTTAAACTGTAATATCCAAATTAACAAAATAACAAGGTTGTAATTTCATCTAACATACTATAGCTATCCTGTGAAGACCTGAAGACACACTATTGTTGTCCCTAAAGTCTCAATAATTGCAGCATTGCTCTAATATTCAAATTCAAAATTCCCTTTAAGACTCAAAGCAAACTGTAATCTGTTATCCCTTTAGAAGTCAAAAAAGGAAGTTATATATTCCCAAAATCAAAAGCACAAGGTAAACATTAGTATATTAAAAAAAAAAAACTGTAAAGGAATCTGAGTAAAGCAAAACCAAAAACCAGCAGGGTAAATATTTAGGCATGTAGCATCACATACATTCTCTGAGGCACATGGTGATAAGATGTGAGCTCCCGAGAGTTTAGCTGGCCCCATTCTTACATCTTTTGTACTTGAAGCTTACATGACCTTTATCTTGGTCTGTCTCATTACCCATGGTTTTCCTTGGCAAATGTCCCATGCTCCTGGAACTTGCAACTTCTAAGAGTGTCTACTGAAGTTTCGGCTTTACTCCTTAAGGCATCAGGCATTCCTCTTTTAGGGAATTCTGGCAGGGACTCTGATCCCATGCCACATTTTTTTTTTTTGCACATTTCCCAGTCCTTCTTTGGAAATTCAAATGGAAGCATTCATGACATCACACCTCTTGGACTCTACAGGCCTGCAAAACCAGCCTCAGATAGACAATGCTTCGGTCTGCTGCTAGCTTGACCAAGCCAGTCCCCCTTGGACAATGTGTGCAGTGGCTTCTGAATGTCCAAACAGCTGAGCACATAGAAACAAATTTCAGGTAAACAGCCTTTCTTCAGTAGGAGCCCAATACCTCCATTCTTAAATGAAAGGTAAATAGTTTTATGCTCTTGAACCTCCAATAGGTGGGGTCTTGCTGATTCCTGAGACACCCTTAAAGCATATTTTTACTTATCCTGGTTTAAAGAACTTTTTTTTTCTTTTTGATGATGTCCACTACTTCAGCAACCACAAGCCTTCTGGCTCTAAATTTGCAGATAGGTTTTGTCCTGGATTGAAGTTTAAAAAAATCATTCTGCTCTTCCATTTACCTCCCAAACCTCAGTATAAATCTCGCCAAAAGTAACCAACAGTACCATGCCACAACTTGAACATTTAGCTTCCTTCAAATTTTCACACCATATCAGCTTGCCACCGATAAACTAAACCTTCTCGTGTTTCAGGACATGGACAAAATGCAGACAAGTTGCTTGTTGGGATATAGCATTAATACTACCTCTAGTCCAATTCTCAGTAGAGTCACTGTTCAAATATGCTACCTCTTGAGCGCAACCTTTACCATTTCCATTTCTCTCATCTCTCTGGTCTTAGTTTCCACCAGAATTGCCTGTCAGACTTACCTTTATTGCATAGAAAGTTTTAATTTGATGAAATTTCATTCTATTTTTGTTTTGGCTTCCCATACTTTCAGAGTCTTGTTAAGAATTCCATTGTACAGAGCCGGGTGTGGTGGCGCACGCCTTTAATCCCAGCACTCGGGAGGCTGAGGTAGGCGGAGCGTTGTGAGTTCGAGGCCGGCTTGGGCTACAACGCGAGTGCAAGGCCGGCCTGAGCTACACAGTGCGACCCTGTCTCAAAAAAACCAGGGCCGGGAGTTTGGCTCAGCGGCTTACGCGCCTGTCAGGCAGGCGCGAGGTTGTGAGTTCAATCCCCGGTGCCGCAAAGAATTCCATTGTACAGTACAATATCTGGCATGATTTCCTTTGTTTTCCTGTAGTAGCTTAATAGTTTCAGGTCTTACATTTAATTTTCATTCATTTTGAACTGATATCACAATTGAAAATAATGAGTGTAGAGTTTAATTTTTCTCCATGTGAATACTAATTTTCCAGAACTATTTATTGAAAACATTATTTTTTATTATGTGTTATTGGCTGTTTTGTAAAAACACATGGGCTTCTGTACATGGCATTACTTCCAAGTTCTCAATTCTGTTCCATTTTATAAATTTTAAAAGGCAAAAAAGAACAAAAATGATAACACAGAATTTTAAAACAGAATAAAAGGTTAGCAATGGTTAATATATTGCATATTGTTATCTTCAAAGTAGTTGTTCAGATTACAAGATATAGGCATGAAAAAATGATCAAACAATGAAAACACAAAGTGCTCTTTTTGAAGAGATTAGTAGAATAGTTATCTATTATATATATAATATATATTCATATATTCTTTTCCTTTTTTTTCTTTTCTCCTTTCCCCTGTCCCAGTTGTTCTTTCCTTTTGAACAGTTTCTTACCCTTTCACTTTCACAATATCTATTGTACATTTTGGATCTTATTTACTTTTCAATTTTTTTACAACTAGGGAGACAATATGATGTCTACACATGTGAGTATGATTGATGTCACTTATGAGTATGGTCTCAAGTTGCATCCATTTACCTATAAAAGCCTCAATTTTATCCTTCTTTATAGCTTAGTAGTACTTCATTGTATAAAAATGCAACATCCTTTTTTTTAATCCATTCTGTGGGTGGTAGGCATTTGGGTTGTTTCCAAGATTTATCTATTACAACTTGTGTTGCTTTAAACATGGATGCATGTATATTTCTGTGGTATAATGTTTTCAGTTTTTCTGAGAAAATACCCAGAAGGGGAATAGCTGGATTGAGTTTGGCAGTCAAACCTAATTTTCTGAGGAACCTCCACAGTGATTTCCACAGTGGTTGTACCAGTCTACACTCCCACCAACAGTGGAGAAGGGTTCCTTTTTTCCCCACAGCCTTTCCAGCATTTGTTATTGGTTGATTTATTGATGATAGCCATTCTTTCTGGAGTGAGATGGAATCTCAGTGTTGTTTTAATTTGCATTTCTCAAATGACCAGTGATGTTTAACATTTTCTCATGTATTTATTTACTATTTGTATTTCTTCATCTGAGAAGTGCATATTCATCTCAGATGTCCATTTTTGGATTGGGTCTTTGAAGTTGGGAGCTGTTTTCCATTGTTTTGTATGCTTTATGCCAGTGTCATGATGTTTTAATTATAATTGTTTTATAATATGTTTTGAAATCAGTATTATTCCTCTAGCTTTCTTCTTTTTTCTTCAAGATTGCATTAGCTATTCGAGATCTTCTGTAGTTCCACAGGAATTTTAGGACTGTGTTCTGCTATTTCTGTGAAGAATACTGTGAGTACTTTATAATGATTTTAGTGATTTGATTGATCACATCAAGCAGTTTGGTCATTTCTATAATATTGTAGGGTGTTAACTAATGGTTAACTTGTAACACCCAGCTGAATTGAATCAATGTGGTTCTAGGAATGGAAGGTTAACTTGAGGATTGTTGCCAACAGTATAAAAGCAGAATAGAAGGGGAAGATGGTGCTGTTGATTCTCCTGGAGAAGATTGTCATTCTGGTTTTCCCGATATGAACCCAGCTGTTCTCATTATCAGAGGAGCTCAGGTCCTCGCTTTTACTGAGGATGGCTGTCTTTCTCTTTAGGGGAGGGCTGGTCCATACTTTGAGCATAACTTCCTGTCTTCAGTACAGATTTCTCAGCCTGATGGCTCAGATCCCCTATCTTGCTTTCTAACTTGCACCACTGGCCTTTGGGCATTTCCAGTGCAGATTCTTGATACAGACTTGCATGAGACATTGTCATGAGCTCTAATGTCTCCATCTAGACTCATGGAGGACATAGCCACAGGCTCTAGGTCTTCAACTGGACTTGTGCAGTACATGCTTTGGCATCTAGGCCCTCAGCTGGATTTTTTGCTTTCTAGTGTGTGGACAGATTTTTGTTCTCTTCTTCACTTGACTAGTAGGTGAATGTTATAAAATAATTCATAAATTATCCACATAAATAATCCAAATAAATTATGTGTCCTGTGTTAAATCTATTCCCTTGTAAATCCTAACTACAACGAATACTAATACTTCCGATCTATGAAGACTTGGATGTAATTCAATTTATTTATATCCACTTCAATTTCTTTCATCAATGTTGTACAGTTTTCACTGTAGAAATTTTACCTTCTATTTTCCTTCTGTTTACTATGTTACTTACTTTATGTTTTAAATGTTAATGTTTAAATCTGTTAGTTTCATGTTTCATGTTTATTCATATAAATAGTACAAGCTACAAGTTTCAAGTAATTACTAATTCAAGTAAATTATAGATTGAATCATATGTAGTTTTGAAATCCTATAGAGTGTGTTACAATTTCTCTATAGTATATTTGATGATGTATACTTTAATAAGAGTTGATCAGAAAAAAATTAAATTATGCTGTAAATTTTATTGCTGTTTTAATTTCAGTTTATTTATAGCTTTATTGCACTATGATTTGTCAATTGTTTTTATTTCATGTGACCAGATGTTCTTTTTTGGGAAATAATGTGTTACAATTCTATATGAATTTTTATGTGCACTTATAATTGCATGTATGTTCTGATAGTTCCTTTTGTGTCCAAGTGAACTGTTTTAGACAAAAGTTACACTAAAGGTCCTCAATGCTATTGTGTTTCTATTGTTATTTCCTGCTGTGGTAACTTTATTAAAAATTGATTATGCTTTATTTATGCATAATTTTCATACTTCATTATGATTTGAGATATTTAGGATTATAAAATGTCATCTTTTGTCCTTTTTAAAATCCTATTGTTCCAAATTCTACCCTATCAAACATTGAAGCCTGGAGGTTTACTTAATTTTGGTAGGATTTTGTCTGCTAACCTTTCTCCATTTTTTATTTTAAGCCTTCCTGAATCATTTTGTTGTAAAGTTTAAAATATTTTATCTAGCCATGTAGTAGGAATCTATTCTCTAAATTAATTTGAGAATATTTTCCTTAAAAATGAGAGTTAAGTTCAAGCCTTCAAAAGTTTAAGACTTTTGTATTTATTAATATATTTGATTTGATGGGTTTCAGTTCTGATATACTATTCTATGTTTTACTCATTATGTTTTATTTTGTGTGATCTGTTTTTATTTTTAAAAATTGGATTGCTTTTGTTACTTGAAAGGATTATGTTTCTGTTCTAGTGGTATTAGTATATTAATACTTACCCTTCAAATATTTTCCTTCACCTTTGAAACTCAGTTTAGTAACCTTAAATATTTTTATTTTGCTTCCACCTATTATCTATCAATGTGGTATTCTCTTTGTTCTTTTTCCATTGGGGAAGGGTTGTTTTATTCTAAAAATTTCCAAATATGTACTATTTACTTGTGAATTTAAAAACTTTACTGTATATGTCTTAGAATCCAGACTGAAATATTTGTTACTCAATATTTTCTGAAATGCAATTTTTCCGTAACTTTCATATGTTAAGAACAACTTGGTGATATGCAAGATTGCTATTTTTAAAGAAATTTACTGTCTTGCTTTTAATAAGATGTTATGTTAAGAAATAAAATTCTGAAATGGCTTACTGCTTCTTAAAAATAAATAGAATATTTTATTCAGAAGCTTGGAATAGTTAAAAATTCATTACAAAAACCTGATTTTTTTATTACATTTCTCTGATGGTGAGAGAAGTTGAGAATTTTTTAAGGAAGGTATACTATACCTAAATGTACAAACACATGTTTATAGACACCTATTCAAAATAGATAAACTGAAGAAACAACCTAGATACCTATCCACTGATGAAAAGATGAAGAAAATATAATATATTAACTATAATTTATTATATCTAGTATGTTATTTATGTATGTGTATATATATTAGAATATTAATTAACCATGAAAATAATGAAATTATGTCATTCTCAGGAAAATAGAATGAAGAAGAAATCATCATATTAACAGACTTACAGAGTCAAATATCACATCTTTTCTCTTATATGAGAAACCTGGATGAATGAATGAATGAACAAATGAATGAGAGAGAAAATTAAACCAGGAGGTATATTTTGGGAGATGGAGAACAATCAGGAGACTGGAGGAAATGGAGAGGAAGACAAAGTGGTTTAAATTGATTAAAATACATTAAATGCGTGTACGACTTCCTAAAATAATCCCCACCATCATGTAATATGAACATTCTCTAATAAAATACATTTTTTTAAAACTTGAGAGGTTTTTGTATTTTAGATAAATTTTAGAATTGAGTGAGTTTGATCCTGAGTACAAAAAAAAAATAGAATTGACTTCTATGCTTGATTTTTCCCAAATGAATAGCAAAAGTGAAAATCAGGTACTTTTTATTGTGAGGTGCCCTTCTGGACTCATAGTCTGAAGGTTAGTTCTAATCTGGTTGTCTGTGCAATCTTTTCTACCACTTTCATTTCTTGTCTACTTCAAGTCTTTAAATGAGTTGAATTTTCTTGACTCCCTGACTTCCAGTCTGTGATTTTTATTACGTTCTTGGTCTTGTCCATGCTCCCTTGTGTAACCTATGACGTAGTTTTCTCATCTGAGAAGATTTTCTCTTGCTTTAATTTCTTTCCTGAGTTGAAATTTCATTTCACATCTGCCTGGCATTTATCCACTTTTATTTATATGTTTCATTCTTGTTTGATTGCTACATTTTAACTTTGTGCTATTTTGTAGTCTTTTTTATAAAAAGGGACTTTTCAATAAAGTTTTATAAACTGATTTGTTGAAAAGATTGTTTCTCTCTTCTTAATTTCTTCCTGAAACTTTTTATAAGGTTGAGTTTTCTTTTCCTGTGGTTCGGATTCTTTATGTATTGGTTTTTCCTGGACCCACACAGTATGGGTGATGCTATGAGGATGAGTACTAAAGGGGCTTTGACATCGTAAGCAGGATATTCATACATTTTTTTTCATTATTGTATTGTGAGGCAATTTCTTCCATAGTGGAAAATCTTTGCTCTGGTATCTTGAGATATTTTGTTTTTACCATTTTAGATTTTCCTGTTTATCTTTGCCAACAACCTGCTGAAGTTTACATTTCTCTTATAGAGTACTTCGTTTTCTTGTCACTGTTAATACTGATTAAGACATTTCTGGGGAAGAAACCCAGTTAGTGTAATCTATATTTTACTACCACTGAGAAACTACTTCACATGTTTCCTAAAATGTGAGATTTTTGATTGACTCTTTTTTGTGATTAAGACTCTAGAGACTCTTTCACTGGTCTTGTATGTTTTGCTCACTTACATATAAATTTCACCTGGTAGTATTCTCTCACTTTTAACTTGCTGCTGTCAAAATCTAAGGGTACTCTTAATCTTCCCCTTTGGTCTACATATTTTTGTTTACATGCTATGAAAATTATAAAAATATGCTTTAATGCTTATTCTTATTTAGTGCTATCCAGAAAAGCTATTACTAAGAATAAAAATCTGTTGTATTTTTTAATCTGTCCTGCTAGAGCCACAGTTAACTTGAAAAGCAGGAGCTAAACATCACAAAAATTTTAAATGGTCAACATATTTGAAAAACTTTACTTAAATGGTCATTTTCCTTCTATTTGGTGGGTAATTTTGGAGTTCCAATCCTGTTTCAGAAAACACTACTTACGGGAAATCTTTGCATATGTAAACACAGTAATAACTATAGATTTATAATGTTTAACTGAATTCTCTGTCATACTACTATAGTTCACTATTCTAAGTCACTTTATTTTTTAAATTTCTCATAGTCTGACATATTTATTTATTTGTTCACACACAGTATCCTTGTTCTGACAAGGATTGCTTTTATGATGTCCTGATTTCCTATGACGTCCTCTCTTGTGACTGGGGACTCTGGCGTTCACAGTCCCAGCAAAGATGACAGTGGAGGGCACTGATTAGGAATAGGACAATTGAGGCTGTGACCAGGTGATATTATCTTACTTCACCAAAGTGAAAATTTTACTTCGTTTCCACTTTACTATATTTTATTGTCTTTAAGAAGCCACATTCTACAAAATGTCTCCCTGTTTAATAAATATAAAGCAATGAATCACCCAGTAAAGTTCAAATGGGCAAAGTTTTTATAATGTAGTCAAATTTTCATGCATACCTCAAAACAATTATTCAATTCAAAATAAGAAAAAATTTGAATTATAGTTAATTTTAAAAGCAAACATAAAATTAGTAACTGCTATTAGGTAAGAAATATGTTTCTTTTATATTATGTCATTTAATGAGATCAAGCACATTAAGGAATATTTCCTTGTGCATGTAATTAGCAGACATTCAAATTAACACCCTAGTATATTCTTGCAATATAATAAATACATTAAAGTACTTACTCAATAAGGATATACCATTTTTCTCACAATTTGACAGTATATCCAGAACTTTTATTTCTATGGAGTTAAATTTATCACTTCTCATGGCCATGATCAATTCAAGTTAGAACTAGATTTTTGATGGATAATGATGTCAAATAAGTGTTGCATCCATGCAGTAACATTCTAAGTGAAATACTTTAAAAAGTCACCAACATTCTTTCAGTAATACTTCATTTTAATTGAATAACTACTAATGGAATCAAGCTTTACATATGGCTTCTAGCTGCCTGTAATTTTTCTGAGCTATACAGGGAACTGAAGGAAATATATCCTTTCTTGTGGGCAATATAGGTAGAAAAGTCCTTTTTACCTCTTTACATATATGACAAATATGCATATATTTTCTATCTCTGTCTATACATGACAAATGTTCAACATCTTTAGCTATTAGAGAATTGCAAATCAAAACTACACTGAGATTCCATCTCAACCCACTCATACAGTAGTTAGAAATGTAAATCAGTGCAGCCACTATGGAAATCAATTTTTAGTTTAAAAAAAAAAGCAACCCTAAATCCACAACTACTATATGATCCTGTAACACCACTTTTGAAAATGCACATTAAGGTTTAAACAGCAGCATAATATAGAGATACCTATATATCATGTTGGTCATTGCAGTATTCACTATGGCTGCATTATGTAATTAACCTTGATGACTATCAACAGGTCAAGAGATAGCAGAAATGCGAGATATTTTCACAATGGACTATCATTTATTTGTAAAGAAGAATAAAATCAGGCATCGATAGGGAAATTTATGGAACTAGAGATCACCATGTTAAACAAAGTAAGAAACGCAGAGAAATAAATACTTCATGTTTTGCTTCATAAGTAACAACTACTGGAAAAAAGGTGACATGAAAGTAGAAAAGAAATTTGGGAAAGGGAAGACAATCAGGGAAGAGAAGGAGAAGGAAGGTAAAATTGGGATGAATATGGTCACCATTTGTTTTATGCATGTAAGAAAACACCAAGAGACACTATTCCTTTGTACAATTGATATGTACAAATTAAATTTTTAAAATACTAATTAATAATTAAAAGAAGAACTTCAAATTCTAATATATTAGGCTAAAATTCTTGGATGGAGTAAAACTTAAATATAAATTTAAAATGAAAAAATGACATAAATATCTTCAAATATTAAAAAATGTATTGTGTATATACATATATATTTGAATATACAAATATAAAATTTCATCTTTATGATTCATATTTCTGTGGGTTTTAAAAAATATATTCACCATCCAGTTCATATGCAGAACAGTTCCATAGCTCCTCCCAAATTCTCAAATGCTGTCTTTGAATACATTTAATCCTTCAACTTCAACCACTGGTAAGCAGATACATATTTCATATCCTTATGCTCATCTTCATCAAAATTGCCATTTAAATGAAATTATCTAATCTTTGGGGGTTTAGTTGTAACTCTTTTGTTCAGTTTTGAGACAGGGTTTCACTATACAGTTTAGGTTTGCCTTGAACTCGCTTTGTATCATGGCCAGGTCTCAAACTCACAGCACTCCTCCTGCGTCAGCCTCCCAAGTACTGAGATTACATACAGGTCCAGCATAGTTTCAATCTTTTTATTGTGCTTGTCAATAGTTGAATCTTGAGTATCATTGCATTGTATGAATGTGTCAGTTTGTTTGTTCATTCAACTGTTCAGAGATATTTGTTTCAAAGGTTGCAGCATTAAAAACAATGCTGCTTTAAAATTTTGCAAAAAAAAAAAAAAAGGAAAGAAAGAAAAGAAATTAACATTGAGTGTCAAGCAATTAGCATAGCAGTATTTTGAGTAAATACAGTCACAAAGATATTAAACTAATAATAAAACTACTAGTAGTATTTGCCCAATACCACAAACCAAAAATAGGAGAAGTTAGATTTGTGTTCAGCCTATCCATTGTAGGACCTGATTTTCTGGTCCTAAATTTTCTACCCTGTTTTGTCTCAGGATGGATTTGCACTAACAAGTATGCCTCTGAGTAATTTTTGCCCCAAGCAATAAAGGTCAGTTTCTGGAAACTCCCCACTGGGAACGTAATTATCAATATGTGATATATGTCTCTGTTATTTTTAGCCTAGCAAGCAACAGAACTCTTTGGGAAAAAATAATTTAGAAAAGCTAAAAGTTAAGAAGAATTTCTGAGCAGCAGACTCCTTCCGTGGTTAGTTATGCTGTTGTATTGTTCTTGTTTATAGTCTTTCCACCCAGGAGGTTTTTTTTTTTTTTTTTTCTTTCTTTCTTTCTAGTCCTGATATAATCCTTTCTCTCTGAAGCAATGAAACCAAAGAGTTTCACAAATGTTAAATTAAAAATTGGCTTTAATTTTCAAAATGCTTCAAAATTGCTTAAAATCCTGGCATTTATATTTTCTATGGGACTATGTTATCACATTGAGAAAATAGGAACATATTACATCTGACTCTTAAGGGAAATATTACAACAGAATAAATACTGTGTTGTCTCTTCTGCATGAGCCACATGAGAAGAAATTTATTTCAATACAGGATAACAAAGATTTAAACCAATTTACTTTTGTTTTCTGTTATGAAAAATAGATACTAGATAATTTAAGGGACATACTTGCCACAATAATAAAAAAAAGAACCTGAATAGACTGTAAAAACATATGACATATTTATCAGTTCTCAGTTTTCAAGTAGTCCTCTTTAGGAAGATGCGCTGTGGCAGACTGTTATAGAAGGAAGTCGTTTCAGTGGAATCTATCCTCAACAATTTTAAAAGTACAAAATCCTTACGTAAAGAAAAAAATCAGTGCCCGCACACCTTTTCCCTCCTCCATGGTGATTTAATTAATATAAACACTGTAGTGGTACTTAGGTTCATGAACATGATTTGTTTTATGATTTTGGGGAAGATGTCTTCATTTGTGTTTGTGTATGGAACATGGCCATGGTCATTTTGTTACCCAATGAGGGGTTTGAAAACAGAAGCAAAGTTTTGCTCAAAGCTTTTGTTTGTGAAACAAATTGCTTGCAAACAGAAGTATTAATAAACTGAAGTATTACTATATTTGATTTTGTTTTCTTTATGTTATTGTAGCTATCAGTGATTCTACTGAGCAGCCAATGCTTATAATGGCCACATTAATTTTCTAGGGCTGACATAACAAAATACCAGAGTCTGGATGGCTTAAACAACAGAAATTTATTATCATCAAAATTCTTGAGGTTAACTGTCTAAGATCAAAATACAGTTAATTTCACCAGAACCCTCTTTTTGGCTTGAAAAAGACCACCTCTCCCTGTGTCTTAATAAGGTCTTGCTTCATTATGTCTATGTGCTGACCTCTTCTTATAAAACTAATCCCAGAAAACTAGGTTCTACCTGAATGACCTCATTTTATCTCTTTAAAGAATCCATCTCTAAATACAACCACATTCTGAGGAACTGGAGTTAGGGCTTCAGAATACAAATCGTTGGATATAAATTCTGGAAAGACAAAATTTGTCTCAATGTAACCTCTAGTTTAGAAAGTGATCATTTAGTAATGAGTAACATACTACAAAGCTTTGAAAACTATAAATCTTATCTACTCATTAAATTAATAAAATGGTTAGTTAAATTAAGAAAAATTACTACAAATCATTATCACAATATTTTTGACTCCTCTATAAGTTGAACCTGAGCAATTTAGACTGAATAGAAATGTGTTTTAGAAATTAATACTAAAGGTACATATTTTCATACTTACGGTGCTACATTTTTGTAGGTAAAGCAATCAATTCCTCAAATCTAAAACTACAGAGAAGCTTCCGATAACACTTTGCAAAAGTAGTATTATGAATAGTGAAAATTCACCAGTATGTTTTCATCCACAGAAGCTAACTGGCTTACACATGAAGGGCATAATCATAAACCCTGAGCTTTTACTGGTTTGCTTACAAGTGGCTAGATATTTAATAATTCTTCTTTATTTGATTATTATTATTAGCCCTCACTGGCATGTTAATTCATGGGGACACTGTTTACAGTTTCATTTCCCAGATAATGGAAAAGAATTTAGATAATATGGGAACCTGGTGTGGAAATATTAACTTAGGTATAACCTAAGGCATTCAAGTTGTTTCTGCTTGGGGCCTGTTGTGAATAACTCTGAATCAGACAACCTTATAGAATGCTTTTTAGTGGATATGTATTTTCATTTCACGTGTGTGGATACATGAAAGTGTAATTAATAGGACTGTGTTGTTACTCTAGGGTTACTGACACAAACTACCACAATTTGGTGGTTTTAAAAGAAAAATGTACCTTTTCATAATTCTGGAAGTTAGAGACCAAAATCAAGGTGGTGATAGTGTTGATTCCTTCTGAATGCTATAAGGAAGCATCTATTCAAATTTCTTCTAGATTTGCTGGTAATTTTTGGATTGCAGAAGAATCATACTGACAATTCTTTTTTACAGAGACACCAGTAAGATAGAATTATAGGCCCCCACTACTCTAATATGACTTCATTCTAATCTAACTCACTATATCTGCACTACTATATGTTCTAATAAGGTTACAATCTGAGATACGGTCTTTAGGATTTAAGCACATGAATTGTGAAGAAATATAATTCAACTCATAGCAGGTGGTTAGTAAGTGTCTGATGAACTGTGAATCAGACACATAAGCTCAAATAATATGGTTTCTCTCATCTGAGAAACAAACAGAAAGATAATTAGAAAACAGAAATAAATTTAAATATTCTATAAATTTACAAATTCCATTGTTTTAAAAATGTTTCGATACGTATGCTAATTGGTTTTATTTATACTACTAGTTTATTTTAGTGCTTTGAAAAGTGATTAGTGTTATTATCTGTGTCTCTGTAAGAATCTTTTTGGTTTGTGTCTCGTACTCTGAGGAACTCCTTTAAAGACAATGATGTACAGTGGAGTAACTATTCTTATTGTTTTTTGATTATTGAATTTCATTTTATTCTTTATGTAATAAAAAATCTAAAAAAGAAACTGTAAAATATTTCCAAGTAAGCATGTGAGAGTTCCAGCTACGCCAGCTTCTTGCAGGAGTTCTTCTTATTGCTAAACTTTAATTTTAACAAATCAAATGTCTGTAGCAATATTTCCTTGTCTTTGTAATTTTCAGTTCTTTAATAATTTGTACAATTTTCTTGTGCTTCACACATATCTGTAAGTTTCTGATTTAAATTTTGATTACTTACAGTTATTGAATTGTGTGGATTTTCTTTACTTCTGCATAAAAGTCTTCTGAGTACATGTGTGCATGTGTACATGTGTAGAGTATGCATGGAAATAGAAAAAATGTGTATTTACTCTGAGTCTCAGTTGATTTTTCATTTTATGGTATATTTCAAAAAATAAAAAACTTTTTATTTACTTTAAAAGAAACCCAAATTATCAAAGTTTCCTTTTGTAAATATTTGTTTCAGATGGAAGAATTATCTACTTTAAATTTATGAATATTTTCACCTGTTTTTTGCTTTGATTTTTATATTTTAATATTTTAAAATTATGGGCCATTTTAAAGTTTGCATAGTTTCTGGAATGGACTAATTTTTCTTCTTTATATTTAATAGCTAGTTCTTCCTGTACTCTCTCTTAAAAGAAAATCTTCCCAATAAATTACCTTGATATCTTTGTTGCAAATCAATTCACCATATAATGCAGTACTATATTTGAACTTTTTCTATTCATTTCCATTGATGTATATGTTTATACTCATATTGATGCAACGCATTTGATTGTTGCAGTTTTAGAACAAATTTTGAAATCAGGAGGTGTAAGTCTTATGCATATGTTCTTTTCTATAATTATTTTGATTATTTTGGGTCTTTTATAATTGTTTACAATTATAGAATCACCTTATTAGTTTATACAAAAGAGAGGCTGCTGAAATTTTGGATTTAATTGCATCTGTGGATCATCTGGAAGAAAATGAGCATCATAAAACTATTAAATCTTCTAAACATAGAATATCTGTCGATTATATTAGGTCTTTAATTTCATTCAGCAATATTTTACAGTTTTCAGTTTTAGAGTCTTATACATATTTTGTAAAATTGATCTCAAATTTATTTTATTTGGTAGTGCGTATCTTAGTTATTTCTCTTTTGCTAAAACAAAATACCCAACACCCACAGTTGAGGGAGGAAAGACTCATTTTACCTTACAATTTGTGGAGATTTCAGTCCATATTCAGCTGGATGCAGGGTAAGGTGGCATAGTAGAGGGGTATGGCAGGAGAAACAGTCTATGGCAGAGAAGGCAAGAAGGCAGCAGCAGCAGCAAGCCTGTCTTATTTCTGTCCCTTTACATTTCACACAGGCTACAAGCCTATTGATTGGTGCCACTCATACCCAGCGTGGGACGTCCCTGCTCAGTAAATCCATTGAGCCCCACCAAGAACTATGCCACTCCAATTAGAGGACTAATCCAGATACCACACACATGATTACAGTATCACACGCCAGTGATACAGCCACCTCTGAAAATTCCCACCTATGAGTAGATGAGGCTTTGGGGAGACATCTAGATACAAGCCATATAGTGCCATTGTTTTATGTATTTTTTTCTAAAAGTTGAAATATGATAGAGTATTTACATTGCTATCAATGAAAATTGCAAAAGTCAGGAGATATTATTCTCCTTGAAAACTAGCCAGTCAACCTAGGATATTGTCATAGATTCTCACAGGCATAAGGCTCTTGGTTCAGAAACAAAGTATTGTTTGTTACAGCAATACACCATTAAAACCTCATCTTGCTGGTCTTCTGATCCACAATTCTCACTTCCCATTGTTACAGTCAACTGAGTTAGATAGAAATAGTATAGGCAGTCAGACAGGACTGGGCCCTCAAAGGAGCTAGTGCAGAAGACCTTATAACTGTTGGGGAGACAGACATCTCTGCTGTGGGCCAGACCTCAAGACAAAAGATAAATCAAATGTACCCACATATTTCCTAAGGGTAAGCGTCAGGAATTGATACTTTAACTAGGTCTCTATCATCCTGAGAAAGCCAGAAGTCACCATCCCAACCCCCTACAAGAGGAACCACTGCTCTTCATGCATGCCAGCTTGCTATGTGACTTGCTTCCCTGTTTGCCTCCAATTTAATCAATTTTACCTGTGCAGTTAATCTTATTGGTTGACCATAGTTTTGTATCACCTCATGCCCACCTTGAGCTTCGATGTTTTCCTCACTTTAGACTTGCCTCGCTTTGTAGTTTTAGTCTATAAAAGTCCCTAAAAAAGACAGAATCTTTGGCAACTACTTGGGACTCCTGTCTTTCAGACAGAAGCTTTCTTACTCTCAGTAAATATATTCTTCTTTTAATGTCCGTTGTTCCTAAAATTCATTCTTCAATTTTAGAGAACATGAACTGATACCAGATATCTATTAGACTGGGAGTTTCATTCCCCTATATCACCATCATCCTGTCCAGATGCAATTATTTATCACCCTGGAATATAAGAAAACCTGCACCAAAGAGAGACATTAGTATTTCCCAACACTTCTTGTTATACACATGTACTTGGAAAACACACTTCCTATTAAATTAGAAATTAAAGTCCTAAAAGCTGTGCAGAACTATGAGATCCACGGAAAATTGGCTCCAAACAATTATGGCCATGCAAATATAGTATTTCCAATGTTGGACAAAATCTCATTGACATTATACATTGTTGGTCATAAGCTATTATTAGAACTATTATTCTATACAACATCAATGGCAATCAGAATCTTTCAAATTTTTCAGTTTCTTAAATTCATGTTGTATCTTGCTTTGTATTTTAGAAATGAAATTTTACAGTTTTCTAAAAGTGTAATCTTCCAAAAGTTCTTGTTTGCCTGTGGGTTTTTTGTTGTTATTACTATTGTTGAGAAAACACACACACACACACACACACACACACACACGCACGCACTGTGTCTTTTTAGGGACTTCAACATAGGAAAATGAAGTGATGAATGAAACAATGCCAATAAATACAATTTTGGAATGTATATCGATGCCAAAAGAGAGGCACCGGTTTTTCACAGTTCTAAAATTTCCCCAAGAAATCATACAACTTTTATTGATGCCACATAACTAAAATTTGTCAGGCATAAGAATCTTGTGTGTATTTTTTAAATTTTTGTCATCTCTTACTATTCTGGTGTCTCATTATAAGTATGGCAATTTGCCAGGGGTGTCGCTAATATAAAACTCATAGATATTCAAGTAACTTCAATAAATAAAGTGTGAAAGCAATTACAATTTCTTTCATTCCTGATAGTCTATGTATTTCCCTCACATTTAATCAATGCATCCTATGTTAGTAGAGTGTTTATTCCTTTAGGTCTTCATTGATTAATTGGATTTGTTCTTCATGTAACATTATTATATATTTTCATCTTGTTCTGTCTTTAGGATATTTCTCAGACTTTATTTGTGAACTCTTACCTATTTTTATCTAATTCAGGAGTGATATTTTTAAGTTATAAGTATTTACTTACATTCTTTTTTTAAAAAATAATTGAATTTTATTACTTTGTGGCTGCAGCTCCCTCCTTTTATCAGTCTGAGGTAGAGTGATAAAAAGAAGGTTATGAGAAGATGGCTCTTTACTCCCATCAGACAAACACAAACGGAGATGGTTTATGAAATAAATGCTTTGTGCTTTTGAAATATCAATGTCATAAAAGACAAAGGACTGAGGAACTGTTCCATGTTAATGAAAGCTGAAAAGATTTGACAAGTAAATATGATAGGTGATTCTGAATCAGAACTTTTCTTTCATTGTAGAAGATGTTTATGTGACATTTGATCAGTTTTTAATAAAGTCATTATGATTATAAAAGAAGATACCATTGATTTCAAGAAATATGCCCTGAAGTATTTTGGATAAAGTAGTATAATGTTTGCAACTTAGTGTAAATTAGTTCATAAATGTAATCATACCCTTATGACATATGAACTTACACAGAAAATATGCTTAAAGTACTAATATTTGGGTAGCCCAAGTAAAATAACTTGAGGGCTTTTGCATAATTTTTGTAAATTTTTTTGTTATTTTGAAATTATTTCTTAACTAAAAGTCAAAAGGAAACCTATTCAATAACCGGGGTCAGAAAAATCTGCTGTGACTGCCAGAACCCAGTTTCGTGGGCATCTCAGGACTTGACTAAACGAAGCAACAAGAGACCTCGAGTTCCCCAGTCACCACTGCAGATGGAAGCAGGTGACATATGCCCCATTTGAGAGGATCAGTCACTCCATAGCCTGGGGAAACCGAGATAGCACCCAGTCCTGCAAGGTAGTATATGCAACCTCCATCTGGTGCCTTATAAATTACTCCGATATTATCATGAAGATGAAAATAGCAAAAGGTGAAGGCAGAGCAGACTTAGCATGAACTTGAGGGTGATGACTACAACTAAAATGAAGCTATTAATGTGGTGAAATTCTTATTGTTCCCAGTAAATGAGAAACATATGAAAAATATTATCTCAGATAGAAAAAAATGAAGAAGCAGCCAAAAGTTACCTGCACTAAGGAATGTAGTTTAAAATATGTACTCCACTATGCAAATTAGAACCTTTAAAACATTCTCTTCTCCTTTTTTTTTTATTTTCCCCCCACCCCCCGCACCGGGGATCAAACTCACAACCTCCCACCAGCCAGGGAAGGCACTTAAGCCACTGAGCCAAACTCCCAGCCCTGGCTTTTTGAGGCAGGGTTGCACTATGTAGCTCAGGGTGGCCTTGTGCTCACGTTGTAGCCCAAGCCGGCCTTGAACTCACAACACTCCTCCTACTTCAGCCCCCAGAGTACAGGAATTAAAGGAGTGCACCACCACGCCCAGCTTCTTCTTTTTGAATTAGTGTTACCCGAGGTCATATCTTTATTAGATTACTTTAAATTTCCATTTCATGATAGTTATGTTAAAATATTATCAGTAAAAAATTCATGTATTTGATCATTTTGGTAGTGAATGTGGATCTAGTTTGAATAAATATCTGTGAAAGATTGTACTGTAATCCTTGTAAATAGAAATTAGGTCATGTTGAGGCACAGATAACTAGTCATCGAGATGCACAGTTTTCCAAAAGTTAAAATGAGAATACATTTACTCTGGGAACAATACAGATAACAAGATACTCCTTCCTGTATGAATTGGACAAATTTTTGACAGAAAGGTACGTTATTTTTGTGTTTAGTAGTGTTTATTATTTTCCATGAGGGTAACATTGATTTTATCCATTCTGTATAGAGATGGAAGAGGAAAACGGTTAGTTTCCAGGCTCAATTAATCCCTCCTTCCATTCTTATTTCTATGTCAACTCTTTGTATTACCTGACAACTCTGAGTTGGGGCTGCTTCCTTTTTCTTGCTTCAGGACACACTCTGGACCAACACTTTCCACTATCCTTTCTTATTAGCATTCTTTTATTTGTCTTAATTTTTCTAAAAATGCATTAAAAGCTGTCACAACCATGTTTTTAACTTGATTTTTTGTTCTGCTACTGTTATTTTAGAGATCTGGCATCATAATCTAGACTTGGAAAGTTTTTAAAATATATGTTCATCTTAATATTAATCACATTTTGTATATTTTAAATTATTTCAAATAAATATAATTCATATTTTTCACCTTGATTTCCAAGAATCTACCTGTAAATAATATCCCACTCACCACTTAATTGCATTTAAGTAGAAAGACTATACACAAACATAATTTGTCAGGAAATGTCCAGATATATTTTTGCCCCAAAGTAATTGTAACTCACATTTTTATTCACTTTCAGAAAAGTTTCCATTTAGTGTGATAAACCACAGAATTACTTCACCTTAAGAAACTTGGAATATTTTCCTTATCTCTTGAATTTCCCCACAAAATTTAAATAACTCTTGTTTATACTATTTGCTCTGAATCCAATGAAGCTTAAGAAGTGTCCTTTCACTTTCTAATGGACTTTCCATCCTCATGGTCCTTCCTGGTCAGACACATGTGTCTGGACCTCTACTAAATATCAGAAATATGTTGATATTCAGAACACCAAAATGAACGTAATTTGTTTTCTGGATTATTTTGTAAAGGACATATGAAACATACACAAATATAAATAAAAAACAATGAAAAGAGTTATTCTGTGAAAGGAAATATATATTTACTTGTGAAATATAAAGGCAGATAATATAACCCTCTTTGTCAGGTAGTCAGGCCTTGAGTGATGTGTACTTGTATATGCAGTGCTTCAACATACAAGAGGGCAAAGGGAAGCTAATGTATTGAAGAAAGAATCTATATCAAGACTTACTATAAAGCTACCAGAATCAAGACAGTGTGGTAATGGTGAAAAATTAGACAGACATGTCATTTGGACAGAATATGGAGTCCAGAAATAGAACTGGGTACATAAAGTGAACTTAGCATTGACAGAGAAGCAAATTCAATAGACAAAGATAGATTTTTCAACAAATACTCCTGGAGCAAATGGAAATCTGTGTGTAAAGAAAAAAAATTTAGACACAGTTCTACCCTCCAAAACAGTTGACCAAAAGGAATCAGAGATGTCAGCATAAAATGCAAAGCATAGTATTTCTGGGAGAGAATATGGGAGAGAAATCTAAGTAACATCAAGTTCAACATTTTGGGTACAACACTAATGGCACAATCCACAAAAGAAGTAATTGATAATTTGTACTTAATAAAAATTTTGAAAGTCTACTCTCAAAAGACACTGTTTATGGAATAAAGACACATCACAGACTGGGGGAAGGTATTGTCCAAAGATACATCTAAGTTAAAAAATTTATTATAAAACTAAACAAATAATTTTAACACCAAGAATCAGAAAGCAAACACTCACTTAAAATAAATGGAGCAAACATTAACGGACACTTCACTAAATAAAATCTAGTGATGACAAGTAAACATAGTGTCTTAGTTACTTTTCATTCGCTGCCGAGACAAAATACCTGATGCCCAAAATTAGGGAAGGAAAGGTTTATTTCTTACAGTTTCTCAGGAGTTTCAGTCCATTAGTTGGCTCCAAGTCAGCATGGGGTGGCGGGGCTACAGTTCATGGTGGCTGCAAGCCACAAGTGCACTGGCGAAAGAGAGAGAGAGAGAGAGAGAGAGAGAGAGAGAGGCTGAAGCGGAAGTGCAGAGGAAGACCCGCCTTCCCTTACATTGTATCTCAGCTATACCCCTGGGCGGGTATAGCAGTCATGTCATTAATCCTGGCGCTAGACAACAAACTGATCACAAGTGCCAGACTCAGCCCCATCAAAAGTACTTGAGGACTTGGGGGTACATAGCATATCACCCAATACACATAGAAAAAAAGTGTTTCACATTGTACATCATCAAAGAAAATGGAGATTGAAACAACAAAGAGATACCACATAAAGCTATTGGCAACACCAAACACTGGTAAGAATAAGGATCAATTGAAAGTCTCCTACACTACTATTGGCAATAAAAAATGGTAAACAACTTTTGTGGAAGAGTCTGACAGTTATACTACTCAACATTGCCTTACATATGATCCAGCAATTGTTCCTCATGGCATTAACTCAAACAAGTTAATTTATTTGCATGCAAAAGCTGAACTTGAATATTCATAGCAGTTTCAGTTATAGTTGCCAAAACTTGGAAGCAATATAAATGTGTTCTATGGTTTGAATATTTGTATCCTCCCCATATTTGTATCTTGAAAACTAATTACTAATGTGAAAGTATTGTGTGATGACAGTAGTATCCTCATGAATCCAATTAGTGCCCTTATAAAAGATGTTCCAAAGAGCTGACTTAACTTCTTACCAGTGTATAAGGACACATCAAAATGCCACTTTCCTAGCAGGTAACTGACCATCACCAAATACTGAAAATCCCGATGTCTTCACCTTGAATTTCCCATCCTCTGAATGTGAGAAATAACTTTCTGTTGTTGGTATGACATCAGCTTTATGAAATTCTTTATATCAGCAAACATGGACTAATAAAAAAGGAAATGAATGGATAAACTGTGATAGATCCAAAACAAAGATATATTTTTTACTGCTAAAAACAAATGAGCTATGAAACTATAAAAAGATGTACAAGAAATTTAAATGAGAATTATTAAGTAAAAGAAACAAATGTTGAAGGCTATATACTTTATGATTTCAAAGTCATGGCATTCTAGAAGAAGCAAAAACATGAAATAGTAAAAAGATTTGTGGTCATTATGGATTTCAGAGGAGGAAAGAATGAATAGCAGAACACAGAGAAAATATTCTGTAGGATAGAATAATGGTGGAAACATGACATTATATGCTTGTTCCAATTCGCAGAATGTGTACTATTAAAAGTGAACCCTAATGTAAACTGTGAACTTGGGGGGATGCAATGTCAATTGATGTAAATTAATCAATTTTAACAAATGGATGTACCTCTCTAGTGGGGGCATGGACCTCCTTTATAAGGGGAAGGTTAGATATATAAAGGGCCAAGGGGCATCCAGGAAATCTCAATTTTACTGTGAATTTAAAACTGCTATAAAATCCAAAATCTTAAAAATAAAGCATTTTAATTTACTTATCATGCTGGCAAAGATTTACTAAAGGCTTTCTATGACCCAAGCTCTACTTGAGGGCCCCACAGTATGACAGTGAACAAAATGCATGGAAATTTCTGCCCCTGCGAAACTCACTTTTTGGAGAAAAAGGCAGATGAACACAAATGTTACTCTGTAAAACAAAATGTATGTTAACTAGTAGTAAGTGCCAATGTAGAAAATAAATCATAAGAAGATAAACACAGTATCTGGGCTTGGAAAGGCCCGCAATTTTGAGCAGTCAGAGAAGGATTCAGTGAGAACTACCATTTCAGTAAGGGCTTGAGAGACATGAGGGAGGGAGTCAGACATTATTCCTGTTAGAAAGAGCAGTAAGTGCAAAGATGTTGAGATGGAAAACAATGCCTGTTTTAAGGGATGGGAGTGGGGGAAAGAGGGAGGGAAGGAGAGAGAGAACTAAAGGTGAAAAAGTTATAGAGAGTTGACAGTGTCTCAGCATATAAGGCATTATAAAGACCTAAAAGCTTATTTGAGGTAAGAGATGAGAATTTAGAGAAGAAAAATCATTTCTGAATTAAAACAAACAGAACGACTCTTCCACTGAAATTAGATGGATGAGAGTACACGATGGTGATATGTTAACTACTGACAAGAAAAGAGGAAGCATATTACAGTAAACCAGCAGTGAGAGGATGGTGATGTGGTCTAGCGAGGGTTACCTCAAATGTTAAGAAATAGATGGGAGTTGGGCATAGTGACTTGGGCTGAATAAGTATCATGAGTTTGAACTCAACCTGTGCATTTTAGTGACTTAGCAAACCCTGTCTCAAAATAAAAACCTAAAGATAAAAAAGACTGAGGATATAGTTTAGTGTGAAGATTTTGGGTTTAGTCCCCTGTACAGAGAGAGAGAGAGAGAGAGAGAGAGAGAGAGAGAGAGAGAGAGAGAGAGAACAGAGGGAGAGAGATTAAGAAATTGGCTTATGCAATGGTAGAGGCTATCAAAGTGCAGATGTGCAGCAGGCTACGCTGCTGGCTGCATACCTAGTTAAGAGTTGTTGCTGAAGTTGCAGTCCAAGAGCAGTCTGGGGGTGGAATTTTTTCTTTTAGAAAATTTGAGTTTTTTCTCTTAAATACATTAACTGATTAAGGAGGGTGGTCTGCATTTCTCAAAATCCAGTGGTATACACATTAGTTTTGTCCTTAAAAAGTGTCTTTCATGGTGGCATAGGGTCTTGTCTTCAGCAAATAGCTCATTACTGTGGCCTAGCTGAGTTAACATGTAAAGTTAAAACCACCTCCAAAGCCAATTAAAGAGTTTTAAAGATAAGAGAGAGCTAGAGTGAGAAGAGAGAGAGATTAATTTTGTTCAATGCTGTAGGCAAAATAAGATGAGGACTTAACCATGAGCTGACCGCTTGATTTGCAAAAATTGACACTAGAGGCAAGAATAGTGCTGACTGACTGGGGAGAATGGTGGGAGAGATATCGCACAGAATGAGAACCACGCATGCTTTCTGAGAATTTTATCTAAATTAGATGAATGGCATAGTAGGAATTTTTTAAAGTTTTTTTATTTAAGAGAAAAAAGACACAGAAAAGAAAAGCAAAAAGCGAAAGAGACAAACAAACAATAACAACAAATCCAATACAATAACATTACAGGTTTACAAAACGAGATGATTGGAATTTGACAATGGTTGTAATAGCGCATATTGTTACCTTCAAAGGTGTTGTTTAGATTAACAGACATAGACATGTAAAATTGAACTAATCATATGAGTATTAACTGTTCTTTTTCAATAACTAATGCATATAGTAGTATAGTCATTTTAACTATCTGATGTATACATATATACAAATTTAAGTTTCTTTCCTTTTCCTTTCCTTCTTTCCTCCTTTCCGCTTATAATACCTCTTGTTATCTTCAAAACAACCACCCATACCATCAGGCATAATATAGTCAAACAAAATAGCACAGAATAAGACCAATAAAAAAAAATGGAAGCAATAAAGGACATCAAAACAGTAGTAAAACAACATTGGTTATGTGTCTTGTTATCTTCTAAGCAGTTGCCTATATCATCAGTCATAATGCAATCAAACAAATCAAAATAGAATAAAATCACTCAAAACAAAACAATGAAAGTAATACAGGGCTTCAAAACAAGGTGATAGGATATCAATAATGGCTACCATAATGTATTTTGTTATGTTTGAAATAGCTGTCCATGCCATCAAATATAAAAAATTAGACAAACAGAAATAGAATAAAACCAAATTAAACAGAACAATGAAAACAGTACAGAACTCAAATCATGATAATAGATTAACAATGGCCACTGCCTTCCCTTTTTAGACACTTCCTCCCCTTTCATTTTTACAATATATATTGTGTGTTTTGAATCCTAGGCATAGTAGGAATTGAATGGCAAGGTCAAGAGCTTTTATTTTTTACAATAAGAGAAATAGCATATTTGCCAATGAGAATGATCTAGGTCCAAGGAAGGAGAAATGCAATATTTCGATAGTTGGAAGGGAAGACATTTAGTATAGATAGAAAAGAGTTAATTTAAACAGGACTGCTCACTATAATAGATGGAATGTAAAAATGTTTGGGCATTATATTTGTGAGCTTTCCCATCACTGGAACAAAATACCAACTCTAGCTACTTAAATGATGAGAGATTTACTTTGGTTTACAGTGTCAATGAGTTTAAGCCCATGACTATCTGGCTTCGGTGTGGAAACCATGTGATAGAAAGGCCTGGTGGAGGAGAACTGTTCACTTCATTGTGGGCAGGAAGCACAGAAGAAGACAGGAGCCAAAGAAAAGACTCTACCCTTCCAAGTCTTGCCCCAACTACTTGTCCCTTTGACCAAGCCTCACCTCTGAACATGAGACTTTTGAGAGACATTTTGAAACTAACCCATAACAGGGATAGAAGAAGGTTAGTGTGTCACACTGATTAATTTCTTCACAATAAATATAATGGGGCCAACTGAATGGGTGTGCAGCCTCCACAACTACACAGGATCATTTGCTAAAAAGGGACTCCAATTAATTTTAATTCTCTGCTGTTGATGTTTTAAAAATCTTAGCAATCTCATAGTAGAATTTTTGTGAAGTCCAGAGGAAAAACAATACAAATGTTACAATGGGAGATAAACATACTGTGATTATTTTCTTTTGCTTGTCTCCTCATTCACATATAGCTTTTGTGACGTTTTTGAACATGCAATGCAAGGGAGTTCAACAGGATTGAACACTTGTACATGGTGAGTGAAAATATGACTGAGCCTGTGGCTCTGACAGCTCTCTGTGCCTTTCAGTTTGTTCAATAGCTTGGTTTCAAGTCAGAAAAAAAGACAGTAATGTTCCACAAGATAAAATGATTCAAGAATTCTTATCATAGCCTTCCTTATTCATGTTACTTCACTAAGTTGACTTCAAGCTAAAATAATGACATAAAAAGCAAGAGAAAGACAAGGAAGCCTACAGTTGTATTTTCATCGAGTCCCTCCTTACCCGTCAGTAACTCAGCAGTAGCGTTTTGGTAGAATGCATGCATACCGAGAAGTGAACAAGAGCCAGTTGTGGTGACACACATTTGTTATCCCAGCCCTGGGAGGCTGAGACTAGAAAATGGTAAGTTCAAGGCCAACCTAGGCTACTTACTAAAACATTGTCTCAAAAAACAAAACAATGAAAAAGTGAAAACATCTCAGTTAATTTTGTGCAGCATTTCTACTATTTCAGTAAGAACAAAAATACATATGCATACCCAAACCATAAAATGTAAATTAGGTAATTTTGGTGATTATGCATATCAGTTGAATATTTTTGTATTTGCATTTAAAAGTATGAATAAAAATAAGTGGCAAAATCCTTGCTAAATTGCATTTTTAATTATTCTTTATATAGCACAGCATTAAGCACTAAATTTTAAAAAAATGCATGATATTTTGGAAGTGGAAGACTATGGAAAACAAAAGCTTTATCATTTACTACTTTTAAATGGGACATTTTTCTTGATCTTTAAATAAAAGGGCTTGAGTTTTTATTTTGCATCAGATCCTGCAAACTATGTAGTCAACCCTGAAACACTAAGCAAATGAACTGAAGGTGAGCATAAGAGAGGATAGTTTTGAAATTTAAGAAAGGAAAAACCATAAAGTAGTCCTTAAATGAGTGGAAGCATGAATAAGAATAGCAAAATAAAGTATGCTTCATAGGCTACATTATGGAACAATTTGAGGTTAATGATCATAATTATATAGAGTGGCCAGTCAGCATTATTGTGTAATTTTCTGCAAGCAAATTCATTTCGGTATCTAAGACAGAGGATAGAACAACTGGATGTATATGAGAGAGAAAAATTATTACACTACAAATAGAATTTATTTTGAGTAAGGACAGAAATATTTTAGGAGGATAAGAATCACTGGCAAATTACAGATTGAAGTATGTCCTGATTTATGGGGGATGGTTGGAGTTGGAGTACTGGAGAGAGTGACCTTCAAAGAGAGGAAACAGAAGATACGGTGTTGAAATTATACAGGAAGATTATGATAGTCAAGTGTTATTACTAGGCTATGATCATGAGAAAGTATGGTTCTGAAAAAGTACAGGATATCCAATTTCTGAGTGATTAGAATATTAAAAGAATATTCATAGAAAAAGAGAGGGGAACTGGGGGGGGATGGGAAAGGAAAGAAAAAAAAAGGGAAAAAATGACATTTGACATGAAATTTTGGGAAGTCCAGGGGAAACATTTTAGGAAATGAGGAGGGGTGGGAGTTGAGGTCAGGAAAGGTAATGGTCAGAATTTAAAGGATTCAAATTCCTTAGAGATGAGAGACTGTGGTGGAATAAATAAAGGTTTTTTGGTTTTGTTTTGGTTGTTTTTCAAATAAAACTAGACAAGAAAGAATAAGTACATAATGTAATCATTCCTAAGGAAAATAGTTTTAGAAAGGATATGCTTGTTATAGAGGGAAAAGAGGGGTTAGAAATTTCTGAAGATCTTCAGTGAGTCTTGCACATGGAGTCTTCCACTACTAAGCAGAGAACTCTCATTGCTATTTACCTCTATAATGACAATCTAATGACAAATGTGTGAATTTTTAAATAATTTCTTATTGCAGGAAATGAGAAATAGTGTAAAGAAACCATTAAATAAATGGGTATGTATAAAACAAGTCAAAAGGTAAAGTCACATTTTACAGGAATTTGCATATAGATAAAGAGGAGTCTTTGGTAGATTTAAACTTTGATAATGAAAGCGGGTTGTCAGAAGAAATGATTGATATCCAGTTCTGTGATTTACTGGTTATGCAACATTGAGAAAGACACTTTTGTATTTTCACCACTAACTTCCACATCTTACAAAAAAATAATAGTGTTTGAATACAACTATTTCAGAGTCAAACAAGATTACATAAAATATATTTACCTTTTTTTTAGTTTGGCAAAGATATTATCAGACTTATTTTGTACTAGTGGCTCTTGAAAAACGTGCTTAAACTAGTCCAAAGAAGAGAGAGTCTGTTTTCAGAGAAAAGAGAAATGATGATGATGAAAAAGATGTTTAGAAGGTAAAATTCCATTGGTCGAAGTGAATTGTGACCAATGGAATCTGTACTTTACCAACCAATAGGAAACAAAGGCAAAGTCAAAAGGACTGTGGTAATGGAGAAACAAAGAGTAGATAGATGCAAATAGGAAGATCATGAATTGTATTCAAAACACTTTACTCTTACTTTTTTAAATTTTCATTTTAAATCAAATAATTATGTATAATTTTGGAACACAATGTAGTATTTTTATGTACATTTGTATTGCAAAATGATTATATCAGGCTAATTAATAAGTTTATCACATCACTTCTTTTGTAATAAAAGTATTGAAAATCAAAGCAATTTTTAAACTATACAATGCATTATTTTTATTAGAGTTACCATTTTGTGAGGCAAAAGAGCCTAAAGCTTATTTCTCTTAACTGGAATTTGTATTCTTTGCTCAATAACTCTTTTACCTAACTTCCCTCTGCCCTCAGCCTGTGGCAGTCATCATTCTCCCACTTCTATGCATTCAACTTCTTTATGTAACATTTGTCTTTCTGCCTCTGGTTTGTTTTACTTGGGAAAATGTACTACAGTTTCATCCATGTTGTTGCAAGTAAGAGGATTTACCCTTTTATGAATGAATAAAGTTTTATTCTGTATATATGTCGTATTTTTTTCTGATAGAGATATATAGGTTGCTTTCATATCAAAACAGTTGTGAATAATTTCTCAGTAAACTTTCAGGTAGCTCTGCCATATACTAATTTCAGACCATTTGGTATATACCTGGGGTAGGATTACTAGATCACAAGATAGTTCTATATTTAACTTTTTGTCAAATGTTTATACTATTTCCATAATGACTGTATCAATGTACATTCTCACCAACAGTGGATAAAAGTTACCTTGCCTCCACACCTTTCTTAATTCTTTTTATCTGTTGTGTTTATTACAATGACAAAATTAATAAGTATAAAATGATTTCAATTGTGATTTTAATTTGCATTTCCTGATATTTTGTGATGCTGAGCATTTTTAAAATATATTTGAAAGTCATTTGTATGTCTTCTTTCGAAAAGTGCCTATTTAGTTTCTTTGTCCATTTTATTGTTTTTTTTTTTTGTCATTTTGTTGTTTTGCTATTAAATTGAGTTTCTTGCATACTTTGGATGTTAGCCTCTTATAGGATCCATGGATTACAAATATTTTGGCCCAAATTTGAGATACAGTTTGATGGATAAGTTTAATTATGCCAGCTTGATTGGATTGAGAGACACTTGTGGATTAATAAACCACACCTGTAGGTGTGTCTTGGTGGTCATGGAGGTGTGAACTGGCACCATACATGATTCCTGGCCCCTTCTTGATGGCACCCTCCTTCCCTCTGCTTCCTGTTCCTCATGAACTGAGCACCTTTTCTCAGTCACAACTTTCTGGCATGGTATTTTACCCTTGCGCCCCCTAGACCATGGTCTGATCACAATTTACATTTTCAGTGTCACCTCATGGGTCTCAGTGACAGCAAGACTGACTATTTCACTCTACCCATTGCTTCTTTTGCTGTGCTGACTTAGTTTGATGCAATCCCATTTGTTCATTTTTATTGTTGTTTCTTGTGCTTTGGGTTCGTATACAATAAATCTTTGACTCACTGCCATGGAGGAATATCATGGAACATTTCTTCCAGTAGTGGTACATTTAAAGTCTTACATTTAGTTTTTAAATCTATTTTCAGTTAATTTTTGTACATATTGTGATATGAGGTTTTCCTTTCATTCTTCACCTTGTCTATTTCTGTTTTTACACCATTGAAGGGTATTGTCATTGAAAAGCAACTGACTATAAATGTGTGATTTAACTTCTGGACTCTACCCTACTCCTTTGGTTACTATATTTATTTTTGTGCTATTACAATGCTGTTTTGATTAGTACAACCTTGCAAGAGATGTTGAGTTCAGTTAGTTTCCCAAATCTAACTTTATATTCATGGCTCAAATTGCTTAGGCTACTGGGGTCTTTGTGCTGTGTATTGGGTATGCTATGTACTCCCAAGTCCTCATGTACTTTTGATGGGGCTAAGTTTGATGCTTGTGATCAGTTTGTTGTCTAGCACCGGGACTGATGATATGAGTGCTACACAGTGTAAGGGAAGGCCGGTCTTCCTCTTGCACTTCCTCTCTCTCTCTCTCTCTCTCTCTCTCTCTCTCTCTCTCACCAGCACTTGTGGCTTGCAGTCACCATGAACAAAAGCCCCACCACGCCATGCTGACTTGGAACCAACTAAGTATGGGCTGAGACTCCAGAGAAACTGTAAGAAATAAACCTTTCCTTCCCTAATTTTGGGCGTCAGGTATTTTGTCTTGGCAATGAGCAAAACGTAACTAAGACATGCTGCATATGAATTTTAGGATTTATTTAGATTTTCTTAAAACTGAAATTGATATTTAGATAAGATTTAGTTTAAATTTGTAAATAACTTTGAGGTGCAACAGATATTTTACAGATAAAATTGTTTCAGTATATGAATACAAGTTATGTTTTCATTTATTTGTGTGGTCTACAATTTTTTTTATTTTAAAGAGAAAAAAGTACAGAAAAATCAAAAAGCAATCAAACAAACAAATAAAAAACAACAACAAAAGACAGCAACAGCATTCTTTCATCAATGTTTTACAGTTTTTAGTATGTGGATCTTTCAGTTCCTTGGTTAAAATTACTCATAAACATTGTATTTATTTACTGTAATTATCCTATGAATTCAATTGATTTCTTGGTATCTTTTCAGATAGTTAATCATTAGTATAAATAAAGGCTATTAATTTTGTATGTTGATTTGTGCCCTGCAGCCTTACTGAATTTATATATAAGTTCTAAGAGTTTTTTTACAGTAGTCTTTAGGATTACTTCTACATGAGATCATGTCTTCAGAAATCAGAGACAATGTCACTTCGTATTTTCCCAGTTACATATCATTCATTTCTTCTGTGGTTGCTCCAGCTAGAATATCCAGTTCTATACTAATGCAAGTGACGAGAGTTGGCATCCTTGTCTTGTTCTGGATCTTAAAGGATAAGCTTTCAAATTTTCCCCATTGTTGTTAGCTGATTTTTGAAGAGCTTCAAAAAAAACAGGATGTTGATTTTTTCAAATCTTTTTTCAGCATGGGTTGAGATGGTCATATGGTTTTTGTCTTTCATTTTGTTAATATGATATTACATATATACTGATTTGCATATATTGAATTCTCTTACTATCAGAGGGATAAATCTCCTGGGTTATGGTGTATGATCTTTTTAATGTTGTTGGAGTTAGTTTGTAAGTGTTTGTTGAAGATCGTTGTGCATATGTACGTTCTTTACAGTTATTGACTTTAATTTCTTATAGTGTCTTTCTATGACTTTGGTGTCAGAGTACGGCAATGTGTTTTTAGGAATGATCTTATTTCTCCTCTCTTATCTAATCTGTTGATGTTGAGAAATTTTAGATTATACATTGTAGATTATAAAATCAAGGTCATAGGGTCAATTAGGAAATAGATACTTCAAAAAGCAAGCAGTTCACAATGAATACAGACTTGAATTATAGATTTTCAGGCACATGGAAAGATGAAAAGATGAGAGTACAATTAAAATATGAGTTGTTGAAGGGGAATTAATGGGAAATTCAACACTTGGCAGTGGGTGACTAGAAGGAAATCTGTAAACCTACTGCAAAACTCCAAATAATTTAAGCTTCAGAAGTTTGTCATTTTGTTTCATCACTATCTGTATGCACAAACCATGGAGGGAGGAAAGAAGGGACACACACACACACACACAGACAGAGACACAGAGAGCAGAGACAGAATGAGCTCTTAAAATATTAAGGGATTGGATTAATTTTCAGAAACTTCAGAATGTGATGGCCTTGATATCCCTCTAAGATACTGTCAGACCTCTATTCCAACCATTTCTGGTGAGCAAATGTTTTAATTCCTTTAGGCATATTCCTTTATGCTGTTGTTGTTTGTCTTTAATATAATATAGAGAAAAGCATTCAATTTTTGGAGCTGGACTGAAATTTTGGCTCTGCTACAGAAGGTGGATAATTAAACTCTTCGAGGCTAATGTTTATATTTATAAGAATATATGATTTATAGGTCTACTACAATATCATGTTTTTATGCATGTAAAGAATCTACACTGTGGTGTAGATTCATCCAGCCCCAAATACACATAGGCATACAATGCACATAATCTCTAGTTGAGACGGCTGTGAAAATGTTTTTGTTACACTGTGGTAATTAGCAAACACTGGTTTTAATCTGATCTCTTAGATTGATCAGTACAATTTTGTCCTTCAGGTCTAAATAAGAGACAAAGAATGATAGAAAACTACAGGAAGAAGTGTCAAACATTATCCTAATATCAAAGATGTTGAAGTAAGAAGAATTTGGTGCATTTAATATGTGTGAAGCTCTGGTAGTCCTATCTCAGTTTAAGTCAGGTGAATTTAAAAGCTTTCACAACTGTGGAAGTTTTTCTTACTAATTCTCTCAGTACATTCACCTCAAAAAATTAACATACCCCAGGACCAATTGAAGTTCTCATCAGTTAAACTAATTGATGAAGCCAGCTTAACCTATTTCTCAATGGTAAATATAAAGCATTAATTCAACAAAGACCTCTTAATTCCTTTGCAAGCCTTCCTTAGTCAACAGCGTGAAAACTAAAACTAAAATACAAGGATAAGATCTTATAATATTAACCACATCTTCCAATTAAGCAAGTCTTCTATTTGAGCTAGGGGATTTATACTGAAATTAACTTATGCTTTTGTTTCAAATGCTTAAATATCAAGATCGATAGGCTTTAAGAAAATCAATGTTCTAGTAAAATTTCGTTCAAGATTTACATTTTTTATAACAAAACTAACATAAAATAGTCATATTATTTTAAGGTTTCTTATTCAAATTTCAATTCATTATGAAATTTTAATATGGTACTCAATTTTATAATCATTTTTATTTTCTTTGGTCAAATTTATAATTTAATGATAGGAAATTTAGTGAAATAAAATAAAACAGGACCAAAAATATGAAAATTATCTATAAGAAAGATTTAAGTAAATCTTTTTAAAAAGGGAAATGGATAAAAAAATAGAGGGAGAAAGGAGGGAGAGAAAGGGATAAAGAAAGGAATGTGTTATACACGTGTATCAATTCCACACTAAACACTGTGTAGTGCAAACATGCACCAAAAAAAGAAGGAAGTGGGAGATCAAGAGATAGGTGAGGGTGGAGAGATGGAGAGGAAAAGGGATGAAGAAAAAGAATTAAAATGTATATATACATGCACCACTTTCCCATCATAATATAAATTTTATGATCTACAACCATTCCTAATAAAAAATTAAATCACTTTTGAAGTAGAGATTGTTGCTGTAAACCACCCTAATGATGCTTCTTGTGTATTTTGTTGAGTTTATATCTTTCCCTTATAAATACAGATTTTTATTTTATTTTCTGTTTCACTACTACACTATCTACCTGATTTTGGAACACATGCTTGATCTCTTTCTGTCTCAGTTTCCTTATAAGTAAAATAAACTCAATAATAGAACCTCTTTTAGAGAGTTATTTGAAAATTACAAGTAAGAAAATGTGGTTAAAAGCTTTAGTATGTTTATGTATACCAGTGAACACTCAATAAGTGAGTAATTATTGTCAGAAAAATGTGGCAAATAAAAAGAGACAAGAGAGACATTCAAGGTAGAGGAAATACTATTAACCAAGAATACAGAAACAGAGATTGCCCATGTGTGGTTAAAGACAGGAGGCTGTTGCTGTTGTAGCATCAGAATAGAAGGATGATTGTGGATGATGACTTGTAATGGCTTATGGGAACTACATAAAACCAATCAGATTTTGGAGTTTTATTTCATGAAAGGTAGACCAACTTCATTCGTTTGTCTTCTTGATTATTCAGCTATTAATTGATTTCATTCACAACTAATGGGTTAACAACGTACAAATTACACATGTTCATGAAGCAACATATTTTGGTACGTTTATAAACTTGTGTAATGTTTAAATCAGATTAGACATTAATCATTTCAAATAATTATGACTTCTTTATGGCAAAACATTCAAAATCTTTCCTTCTAGCTTTCTGAAATATGTGCTCCTTCATCATTATCTGTAGCCATTCTCTCCTACTGTGCAGTAGAATGTAAGTTTTTATTCTCATCGAAGTGTAATTTAAAGTGCATTGATCAGGTTTGTCCCAACCTTTCTTCCACCTACTATTCCTTATCTGAAGAACCCACCATTCAACTCTCAAATTCTATTAGATCAAATTTTTAAAATCTGAACGAGATGATATAGCATTTATCTTTCTGTATTTCGATTGTTTCACTTAACGTAATCTCTGGGTCCATTCATATTGTCTCAAACAAGATTGCAGGGTTTGATGGCTGCATAGCATACTACTGTGTGTATGTCTCACATTTAATTATCCATTCATCAGTTGATGTACCCTCCAATTGTTTCCACTTTTTCTTTTTGACTATTTTTTAAACAGCTATAGTAAACGTGGCAGTATAGATGTCTCCATGAAAGAGAGATTTCATTTTCTTGGCTGAATAATCAAGATTGGAAATACTAGATGATATGGTAATTCTACCTGGAATATTTTGAAGGAGTTTCATTCTGTTTTCTATGATGGTTGCACAAATTTTACTCCCATCAACAGGGTACAAGATTTCTTTTTCCTCTGCATTATTACCGGCATTTATCTCTCATGATTCTGAGAATAATATTCTCATTGAAATGAGGTATTATCTCATTGTGGGTTTGACTTGTGTTTCCCTGAAAATTAATTGTATTGAACTGTTTTCAATGTGCCTGTTTGCCACTGGTATGTGTCTTTTGGAAAATGTTTATTTTAATTCTAATTTCAGTCTGGTTACTTGGCTTTTTGCTATTGAGCTTTTATTTCCTTTTATATTCTGGATATTGATTCCAGTAATAGCAGTCATAGTAACTAAAATTATCCAGTAAATCTTTTCAGAAGTTTTACTGGAACAATCAGACATGAAATCTGGGACTCAAAATAAATTTGGAAATTATTGATAGAGATCAGAAATAGGATAATTTTTATCATATTGTATTGTGCTGCATAGCAATATAAATACAACAATTTTAAAAATAATTTGGTGTGTTTTTTATCCAGCACAAAATTTTGCATCAAGGGACTTCAGAATGTAATGTAAACTACTGATTTACTCCGATAACACTATTGATTTAGTAGATTGAGGCCTAGAACCTATATTCATATTTCGAGGCCTTGGCTATTTCTGTAACACCATGCTAACTCAAGTCAGCAATCATCTATCAAACACATAGTGGAACCTAACCCTATGTTTGACTCAGGTCATATAAAGAGATTCACAAAACAAATATTGTGACTTACACTACTGTATTTTCAACTTGGACTATGTCAAGGTTTCATAACAAATAATTTCATGATCCTGCTAAATTAACTGCTCATTAGTCCATTTCCAGCAGTTTTAAAATAATTGTTTGCATTATCTATAGACTGAAACTTTTTTGAAAAAAAATCCTCAAATTTGTACTACACTGTCTTAGAGCATTCTTACTGAATCATAAGCCCAGCCTTAGCTATAGTTTTCACTGAACAGCATAAAGGAAATAGAAGGTAACAAACTGTATCATTGATTTTCGTAACCAAATTTAATGATATTTTTCCCGGGGATCCAAGAAAACAAAACAAGATTTTTCCTATGACAATTTAATATTTGTATTGTGTTAAAAAATACATACTGTGAGGCTAACTCTGTGAATATTTTTCAGCATACACTGTATTATCTATAACCACAATGTTTTATAGTAAGTCTTTAATACATTTTTCATTTTTCCTGAGTTGAATTCTACACACAGTGAGAAGCAGCTTCCCATTTCTACCCCTCCACCCCCAACAGCTGCTAACTAGTGTGTTAGGAGACTGTTCGCAGGAAGCACAGCTATTCCCATACCGTGACGTAGGACACTGTCGTCCTTTATCCAGGGTGGCTGTCCTCTCCCACTGCGTGCTCACCTTTGCCAGGGACACACATAAAGTGGGGAGGGAGAAGGGGACTCCACCTAGCCAGCCACGTCAGCCAAATCAACCCCGGAGATCAATGGGGTGACAGATGTCATAGCCAGGTCACCTTCACATCCTAAGCACTATTATTGAGTAGGTTAGTGACATTGCATAAGTGGAATCAAGCATTTATGCTTCTGTGACTGTATTGTTTAACTTACCATAATGTCCTTAAGATTTATCTATATTGCCAAGCGTGGTGGCGCACATCTTTAATTCCAGCACTTGGGAGGCTGAGGCAGGAGGATATTGTGAGCTCGAGACCAGAATGGGCTACAAAGTGAGTTCAAGGCCAGCCTGAACTGAATAGTGAGATCCTGTCTCAAAAAATAGGGCTGGGGATTTAGCTCAGTGGCCTAAGCACCTGCCTGGCAGGCATAAGGTTGTGAGTTGGGTCCCAGGTACAAAAAAAAAAAAAAAAAAAAAAAAAAAAAAGATTTATCCATATTACATGACAACCTAAGTGTCTGCTGACAGGGAATTTAAAAATGCGGTGTTCACATATAGCAGGATATTAATCCTAAAAACCATATTTTCATGTGTGCCAATTTAAATTTAAACTTGTAATGACTGCTTTGACTAATATTTTGACTTTAAAAGTGTTAACCTTGCATTAAGGTAAAATAAAACAAATTGTCTTTTTCCATTGTTGTCTACCTAATAGGCAATTTTGAAGAAGTTAATTATCTTGCTAAAGGCTGAATTCTTTAACTTTTTATTAAGGTCTGTATTAAAAATTTTCATAATGACCTTGATCATTAAGGATTTTTATATCTCATATCAGTTTATTGTGAAATTTATATTTGGAGAAAGATTTTAGAAATTCAAAGGAAGTTGCAAAAAGTCTATATTTAAAATATGTACACTCAATTACCCAATTTCTGCCAATGATTAGATGTGATGTAAGTGTGATACCAAAACCAGAAACTTGACACTGGTAACTATGTAGCTCCCCATCTACATCATCTGATTATGGCTAGGGATTTGGATGATCATCATCACCAGCAGCCAATCTAGCAGGTATCACAGTAAGAATTTTCCCAGTCACCTGCATCTTCCCAACCTCTAACTGTCCCTAATCCCAAGGAATAAATCAATATCCATTTTATAACTTTAATGTTTAAAGAATTGTATGCAAATGAAATCATATAATATTATATATGTGGGGCTTATTCTGAGTTATCTATTCTGTCCCATTAATTTATGTTTTTCATTGACATTAATAGCACTGTCTTGATTACTACTGCTATATAGTAAGTCTTGTAGTCATGTAGAGTGATTCCTCCTCTTTATTCTTTTATTTTAAAATCATTTTACTTATTCAATCCCTGAGAGTTTCTACAATGATTTTAGAACAAAATATATCTTTTCAGAATTTTTAATGAAAATGCATTAATCTCTATATCAGTTTAGGGGAAAATAGCATCTTCCCTATTTTAAGTTTCCCAATCCATGAACATTAAATTTCTCTTCATTTACTATTTTTAGTATCTTTGCTGTTTTTCATGAATGCTCCTCATTTTCTATATAAAAGTCTTATACATGTTTTGTTAGAACAAACCTATTTCATTTTTAAGTGACTCTAAATGACATTTTATTTCTAATTTAGGTGATTTCAGTGCTCTTACACAAAAATACAATCTTTTTTATGTTCACTTAATATCCTGTGATCTTAATGTACTCAGTTATTATTTCAAGGAGATTTTTGTAGATTTTTCAAGATATTTTATACAAACCGTCATGTCATCTGCAAATGGGGACAGTTTTGTATGTTATTTCTTATCTATATGCCATTCAAGATTTTCTTTCCCTTCATTTTTTCTCCTGCCTTAATTCACCAGCCATAACCTCCAGCACTGTACTCACTCCAAGGGACGCAAGCCCTCACCCTTGTCTAGTGCTCAATCTCAGGGGAGAAATCATTCAGTGTTTATTATT
>RJWM01017921.1:0-42071 GCA_004363535.1 Dasyprocta punctata | reverse complement strand
TGATCCAAACTCCAGGCCCTGGTTTTTTGAGGTAGGGTCGCACTGTGTAGCTCAGACCAGCCTTGCACTCGTGTTGTAGCCCAAGCCGGCCTCGAACTCACAATGCTCCTTCTACCTCAGCCTCCCGAGTGCTGGGATTAAAGGTTGTTTTTTTTTTTTTTTAAATAAGAATCAGGGCCTTTAATCCCAGCACTCGGGAGGCTGAGGTAGGAGGAGCGTTGTGAGTTCGAGGCAGGCTTGGGCTACAACGTGAGCGCAAGGCTGGCCTGAGCAACAAAGTGCGACCCTGCCTCAAAAAAACCAGGGCTGGGAGTTTGGCTCAGTGGCTTAAGCGCCTGCCCTGGTAGGTGTGAGGTTGTGAGTTCAATCCCCAGTGCCACAAAAAAAAAAAATAATAATAATAATAATAATAAATAAATAAATAAATAAGAATCAGGGTCTCATCACATTGCCCAGGCTGACTTTGAAAGAGTGATCCTCCTGCCTCGGCTTCCCAAGTAAGTGGGATTACAGGCACAGAACATTGCACCCAGCTCTATGTCATTTTACACAGACCTAATGAGATTGATTTGGTTAAAATCATTGTCCTGTTATAGTAATTTCCCTAATTTGAGAAGACAAAAAGCTAGTTTGAGAAAATGACAGGTCATAAATAAACTGAAGAACGCATGCCAGTGATCGCAGCACTCAGGAGGCTGAGGCAGGAGGATCACTGTGAATGCAAGGTCAACCTGGTTTACGTAGACCCTGTCTCAAAAAACCAAATAAACAAACTGAAGATCAAAATCAAAAACTTTAGAAGTACCCCGCACCACTAACAACTGGGCACCCACCAATCAGTACCAAGCGGGAATTGCTGCGCCACGGCCACTCAAACAGCGTGTACAGCACATCCTGCCCCCGGCTGTCCAGCTGGTCCAGCTCGTCCAACACCAACACGCTGCAAGGGAAGACATGCAGTTAGACCACGGTCACCTTGGGGACCCTAAGGTGAGGCCAGCGTGAAGATCACATCCTGTCCCATCATTAGTTGCTGGCAGAGTGACAGACAGTCCCCATCACGCACAAGCATAATCCGGGGCTTTTCAAACAATTGCCTTATTTTATTTTTTTGTTTTTGCGGCACCGCAGATTGAACTCACAACCTCACACCTGCCAGGCAGGAGCTTAAGCCACTGAGCCAAACTCCCGGCCCTAGTTTTTTTAAATAGGGTCGCACTATGTAGCTCAGGCTGGCCTTGTGCTCAGGTTGTAGCCCAAGCTGGCCTCAAACTCACAATGCTCCTCCTAACTCAGCCTCCTGAGTGCTAGGATTAAAGGCTTGCGCAACCATGCCCTGCCTTATTTTATTTTATTGAGACAAGGTCTTGCTACATAATTCAGGCTAGCCTTGAACTATGTAGCCCCGGCTGGCCTGGAACTTGTGGTCAACTTCCTGCCTCAGCCTCCTGAATGATGGGATGAGAGCTGAGCGCCACCACACCTGGCTCACAAGCAATTACTTTAAGACATTTTTTCCCCAAAAATCTATCTATTTATTTGTTTGTCTTTTTGAGACAGGATTTTGTTATGCAGTTCAGGCTGGCCTTGAATGCACTTATCAGCCCAGGCTAGCCTCAAAATCACTGTGATCCGCCTGCCTCAGCCTCCTGAGTGCTGGGATTACAGGCAAGCACCACCATACCTGGCTTTTTTTCAAATTTAAAAAGTTTACCTAAGTACCTCTCAGAGCAAACACAAGTGTGTTCTTTTTTTTTTTTTATTCTTTTGTCTTTTTTGAGATAGGGTCTTGCTATGCATTTCAAGCTGACCTTGAGCTCACTTTGTAGCCCAGGCTGATCTTGAACTTGCAATGATCCTCCTGCCTCAACCTCCCCAGTGCTGGGATTATAGGTGTGCACCACCACGCCCGGCAAGGTGTTTTCTTTTTGCAGGGCCCAGACCCGCAGCCACACCAAGCGACACTTACACCATGGGGCCCTTCTCCACAGTCATCTGCTTCTCTAATTTCCTCATGACATCCTTCCCAGCTGCGTGGGCTGCTTCTTCCTGACAAATCTCCTGAGCAATAGCTGGGAAGACAGCCTGGGCGCTCCTCAAGGACATGCAATTCAGCATGATGGTCTTAAAGCCTTTCACTTCCTTCTAAGAAACAAAACAAATATGAGAGTTTCTGTAGCCTCAGAAAGAGTTGATGAGACTTGAGATGTTTTGGAGAAGTGACAGCATAGGAGGGACACAGGAAACTATTTCCATTTAGAAAGGTTCTTTTTTCTGTCTTTTTGAGACAAAGTCTCCCTATGCGGTTCAGGCTGGCTTTGGGCTCACTTTGTAGCCCAGGCTGGTCCCAAACTTGCAGCACTCCTCCTGCCTCAGCCTCCTGAGTGCTGGGATTAAGGTGTGTGCCACCACACCGGTTTCAGGAAGATTTAGACCCTGACACCAGCAAGGCTACCGGTGAGGGAGCCTGCAAGCTCCTTGACCCTTCCTCCTCCTCCCCTGGGCGTACCTTGAAGTCCTGCAGAACCCGGCTCAAGCAGGCTGTCTTCCCTGTCCCGGGAGCGCCGGAAAGGTACAGACTGCCAGGCAGCCTCCCGCAGACGTGCTCCCTCAGGAAGCCCCGGATGACTTCCATCTCCGCTTCCCTGGCAGGCAGCCGGTCCGGGACAGCTGTGTTCAGGACGAGCTTGGCCTGCTGGTAGCAAGTACCTGCGCCAGAAAGATTATGAAAGACAGTTTGTTTGTTTGTTTGTTTAGGTACCAGGAATTGAACTCAGGACCTTGTGCTTGCAAGGCAGGCACTTATGCCACTGAGCCAATCCCAGGCCCCTCTGAGCCAGAAAGCAAAGACTGGAAGACCCCGCGGAGCCCCAGTGACCCAGGCTGAGCTCCCAGCCCCTCACCTCCCTGCTTGAACAGCCTCAGCCGCGCAGGTGCCTTCTCCAGCGGCCACGTGCACTCGCCCCCGGCCTCGCTCTCCTCGCCTTTCCCACCAACAAGGACGGGGGAGACTGGTCTGTGCTGGTGAACTCTGGCTTGCCGACTTCTGCTGGGCGACTTAACTGTGAACTGATCGTCGAATACCAATCTGCGTCCTTTCGGGGTACGTGAGCGCGGGGGGCCGTTCTCCTTCCTGCCTTGCTTTGGTGGGGAGCAGGGAGCGAGGTGGGGAGTGTTACAAAGGTTGTCCTCACCTGCAACGGGAAAGTGAAAAACACGCTCACTCACTCACAGGGCAAAGACCTGTGCTGCCCCGCCAGGCCGGACGGCCAAGGCCCACCTCTCCCCGCCTCAGCGCAGACACGGCCACCAGATGGCGCCACTGAGTCCCGCGACAGATGGGTTTTCTCCAAGACTGCTTCACACCAGGGTTCCTCCTCAAGTTTTGCAGCGTTGACACCTTGGACTGCATAGTGTTTTGTTGGGACAGAACCTGTCGCGTGCACTGTAGCATGCTTACCAGCCCCGCTGGTGTGTACTCATTATGCCAGTAGCAAACCCTCAGCTGTGATAACCAAAAATAACTCCACATATACAGCCCAGACCAGTGCCCACTAAAAACACAAGCCCAGACTAGCTGTGGTAGTGCCCAACTCCCATCCCAGCTGCTCTGGAGACTGATGCAGGAGGATGACAAGGTCAAGCCTAACCTGGACAATTTAGCATGACTCTGTTTCAATGTAAAAAGGGCAGGAGGTATAACTCAATGATAGTTTGCCCAGCACAGAAATAAAACAAAACAAAAATGGGGAAGGGTGGGGAGTGGAGTATCCTAGTATATTATGTGCACTTAACAATCTGCCAGAATGAAACCCATCAAGCTCTACAACCAATGGGGATTGAAAAAAAGGGGGGTGGGGGGACAGAACACATGCTCCTGGGCTGAATCCAGTGGGTAGCTCAGCAGCAGAACGCTTGCCTGGCAAATTCCAGGTCCAGGGCTCCATCCCTAGCACTGCAAAGGAAAAAAAGAAACAACCACTATTCTAAATCAAGAGCTTAGAGAAAACAGGTAATCCATTAATTTTGTGCACATAGAGGCAAATTTCATATGGCGTAACTGCAAGGTGATTTAAAACTGAAAAAAACAAAAGCCAGGCATGGTGGCGCACCCCTGTAATCCTAGCACTTGGGAGGCTGGGGCAGGAGGATCGTTCCAAGTCTGAGTCCAGCATGGGCTACAAGGTGAGCTCAAGGCCAGTCTGAACGGCATAGCAAGACCCTGTCTCAAAAAGACAAAAAGAATTTTAAAAAATAAATTAAAAAATAAATAAAACTGAAAAAGACTAAAGTTCGGTATTATGTCACAGCTGAAGACCAGACCTAGGAAATAGCACAAAAAGTCATCTCGAGGAGTAGTTGAATGCTGAAGTTTGGTGTGCCTTCAGCAACCATTCTTTTTTTTTTTTTTTTTTTGCGGCACCGGGGATTGAACTCACAACCTCGTGCCTGCCAGGGCAGGTGCTTAAGGCACTGAGCCAAACTCCCGGCCCTGGTTTTTTTGAGGCAGGGTCGCACTATGTAGCTCAGGCTGGCCTTACGCTCGCGTTGTAGCCCAAGCCAGCCTCAAACTCACAACGCTCCGCCTACCTCAGCCTCCCCAGTGCTGGGATTAAAGGCGTGCGCCACCACGCCCAGCTTCAGCAACCATTCTGAAAAGAAATAAAGTGAATACAGACAGTGAGCGGTCTTCACTGGACTGGTGTCTTACTCAAAACAGAAAGCTGAAAAACTTGGTATTTACCCAGGCGCTTTCTGGGGCTGAGCGGCAGAATTTTTGGAGAACAGGGTGTGGCCTGCACATTGGTTGGTACCAGCTGAGTGTTCCTAGAGTTCTGAGTTTTGTCCGGTGTCCGAGATAACTTCTTTTTTGGAAAGCTGATCCTAGTCTGTGCCTGGGATCGGGTTTGAGGCATGACGGTGGCCACACAGCTGGATACACAGGACTTGGCGATCTGTAAAGACGTAGAAGTGAAGGGTAAGGGGCGCACAGGAGACTTATTTAGACCAGTACTCATTCTAGAAGTAAACTGTTTTGTTTTGGCATTCAGTTTTCACACCCAAATCTAAGCAGTAAGAGCCGGTGCCTGTGGTCTGCCCAGTTGCTGGAACATTCATCCCCTGACACTTTATGTGCGTGGCTTCAGAAGCAGACACTGCTGTATTTTTATTCCCCCCCTTGAGATGCACGGAGAAGCAGTGTTTCTCCAGGGCCCAAGTTCTTAACCACTTGAGTTTGAGCGTGCAGTAAATTGATCTTAAGTAACTTGGGGGGGGCAGTCCTGGGGTACATCCCCAGCCCTTTTTACATTTTTTATTTGGAGACAAGTTCCCCTAAGTCTCCCAGACTGGGCAAGCACTTGTGACCCTCCTGCCTCAGTCTCCCGAGTGCTGGGATGACGGGCGTTCTGCACCGCTTCCAAGTCCCTCGTCCCGGCCCGCGGCCACCTTGATCACCTGGTTAGCCCCGGACCACCACCTCCGCAGTCCCTCCCAACCCGACCCGACCCGGCCGAACCTCGGCTTCCTTCCGTTCCCGGCACTGGAGCCCTCTCCTTGTGGGTTTCCGCTCTTCCCAGCTGCTCGGGTGGCGTCAGCTCGCGGCAGGCTCCCTCGCGTGTGGCGCAGGGCCTCAGCACTGTCCACCGCGGGCTCCCACAGACTGCACACCTACACCACCAAACTCGGCTCGCGCCAAATCTGCGACAGCTCGGTGTTCCCGCCTCGCGCCAAAACCCAGCGAGGCTTGTGATTGGTCACTGAGCCCGCGCCGCGCGCCAAGGGCCCCTCCCCTTCTTTTGCGTCCAATCCCGCTGGAAGACTTACAGCCAATAAAATGGCCACGAGTCTCAGAGCCGCCGTGAGGCCACACCCACCAGGCAAGGGGCGGGGGAGGGGTTTGCATCCGGGGCTTCCAAAGGCGCGGGAAGGCGACTGACGCAAAGTTACGCCCCGCCCCGTCGCAAAGGCCGACGGGAGATGTAGTCCATGCTCCGTGCGACTCTCCTGCGTTCCCCGCGCCTATCACCATGTCCTTTTTCTGTCGCACGTACCCAGTTTCATTATCCCGATGGGCTGCATTTTCACGGAGTTACTACGTAATACCTACCACACAGAGACGCTCTGCGGGCCAGGCGAGATGCTGGGCTCTTTGCTCACCTGTTGGTCAACTCTCGGAAGTCAAGGATTTGCGGGAAGGTTGCGCGGGGTTAGAGGTCACAGCACCTCGGCGTGGTGACGGCGGAACTAGGACCCTGAGCTCCTGACACCGCGATGAGGTTGTGTGATTATGTAAAGAGTCAAACCAAGCACACACTTGTAGTCCCAGGTAGTTGGGAGGCTCAGGCAGGACTCCAAGTTTCAAGCCAGGCTTGGCAATTTAGTGAAACCCTGTCTCGAAAAAAAAGGGCTCGGGATGTAACAGCGCTCCTTGGCTTCCTCAGTCAATCTTTCCTTATGCAAAAAAACTAAGCTTCATCGCAGTGTCTCCTGTGCTCCAGAAGTGATAAATAAGAACCAATTCTTTAAACCGGTGTGTTGGTGCATGCCTGTAATCCCAGCACTTAGGAGGCTGAGGCAGGAGGATCACTGCAAGTTCAAGGCCAGCCTGGGCTACGTAGCGAGTTCAAGAACAGCCTGGAGTACATAGGGGACACTGTCTCAACAAAACAAAAAAAGAACCACCTCCTTGTTTAGTGCGAAAATATTTTCTGTGCACCTTCTTACTTAGCATTAATCCACACATTGTGGGGACTGGAAAGAATTATGGTTCTTTAATTTTAAAATCTTTTATGGCCAAACAGTAGGGTTTCAGGGCCAGGGAAGACAGTTACAGAAGTGGCCAGCTGAGTATTTAATGAAAAGTATAAATTAGAGCAGTAATTTGCAGGCGTTTCCAAAGCTAATGACCTGTCAGGTTCCTTGAAATGCCGGAACCTAGTTCTTGTCCATGGTAAATATTTATCTTTTATCTTTCAATAGCAAATAAAATAGAACCATAAAGTTGAGAAACAGGCAAGGAATGTGATGACACTCACCAGTTAGTTGTACTTAGTTCCTACAGGAGGTTAGCACCAACACAGTAGGACGTGTAGGCCGGGGCTGAGATCAGTATTTTAGCTGAATCCCTTTATTGTTCCTCACCAGCACCCCACAAAGTTGGTCTTACAAGTAGGGAAACCCGAGTGGAGGGAGGGGTGAGTGAACTTCCCACGGTGACACTAGTGACTGAGGAGCTGCAGCTGGACAGCTCAAACTCCTGACCCTGAATCACAAAAGTCAGTGGATGTTGGAGGCACAACAGAAATGCACGATGAGTGTTTAAATTTAAAAATGTACCCCAGTGAGACCCACGCCACGAACCCCGCGAGCGTGTCTGCAGCAAGGGGGAATACTCTGAGCAAGGCCTACAGCAATGTGGCTTTTACTGGAATAATTTTGACAGTTTCATTGGTCACCATGTTCTTGATCGCGCCACACTGTCCCTCCCTTCTCTGCCTCTGTCCTCCCTCCCCGCCGCCCGGACGCTGTGTGAGTCCCTGCGCAGTGTCTCCGCGGCTGCCTGGACCGGACCGGAGTCGCCTGCCACGCGTGCTTGTGCAGGCCCAAGCCGGGCCTCGGTGGTCTCTGGGCAGAGTCAGGAACCAAGCGTGCAGCAGAGGAGGAGGACAGAGGGACCCTGCTCTCGGTCGCCCTCAGGGTGACATGTTTGCCCTCTTTCCCGTCTGCAGGGTACTAGGAAGCCAGAGAGGCAGCGCCCTCCCAGGGGCCGTGCAGATTTCGGCTACCCTGGGTCAGGGAGTAAGTCCGAGGCCCGTTCCCGGGGGCAGCTGCGCCTCAGTAGCAATTACAGCCAGGCCTTATCATCGCTTGGCTCTGCACCGCGAGGAATGAGACCACACCGGAATGACATGCTGGCGGCAGCCTCTGAGTGCGCGTGCGCAGAGGCAGAGCGCCCCTTCCGGAAGCGGAGGCCCATCCCGGCCAGGTCCATTTGCAGGCTATTTAAAATCAGAGCAATTACATCAATAAATAGGCAGTTTATTAATCATTAATAATAATGATGGATCAAATCACCTGGAAGTCGGGATGAAGATGAAGTGGGTCTTCTCCCCTTCCCTCCCCCTTAATCAAAAGTATGTGAGAGTGATTCAAACACACACCTATGATGAATCAGCGCAGGTCGGAATTTTAAGACCTTTGCTGATGATGAGAGCGGAAGCTAAGCTCATCGCACCTTCGTGGTGGTGTCAGCTGACCACGGGAAGCAAAGAAAACTTGCTTGAAATTTCTACATCTGAAGTCAAAGTTCAAGAAAACGAGCGAAGATTGCAGCTTAAAAAATGGAGGAGAAAAAACAGCCAACGCCCACATCAAAACAAGGGACGCATGGGCCTGAGTCAGCGCAGGCAGTAAGACCTCTAGGGGACAGGAGGAATGGGCACAAGGCCAGGGGCCGCGGGAAGTTAGGCCGCGGCTGCCGGGTTCACGAGCGGATACTTCGGCTCGGGCCAGCACCCCACCGTGGGGAGCAGGGCGCAGCCGCAGCCTGCCCAGGACAGGAGACTACAGGTTTTGTCCCCTCCCTAAGCCACCATCGAGGTGACTTTCCAAAGAGCACACGGTTTGCAGCTTTGTGTTTTTGATTTTGGCAAGGTTTAATTAAACTGCACGGCATCCAAGAGAAAGAAATGTACCAAAGAATCCGACCTGAGATGAGATTATACATTTTTTGGGGGGAGGGAATCAGTGCTATTTCGGAGAGGGAGCATTGTAATTGGAATATAACTCCAAGATAAATCATACAATAAATTACTTTTTAAAAGAAACTGAGCCACATGCAGATGGATGGACACATGGATGGACACACACACACACACACACACACATCCCATGTCTTCAGCGTTGCCTGTGATTTCTACGTGGGGAAGGGCAGAGACCAGACTTGAGGAAAGAAGGCCTGACCCCTCCGGCACCAGCCAACCAGTGTGAGACAGGGAGCAGCAGCCCAGGGAGGGTCAGAAAGAAGACTAGGAAGGAGGAAACGGCAGTTACCAAGGAGGATTTTAATTACTTCAAAGACGCAGAGGAGGAAAGCACAGAAATCTAACGCAAGTAAAGGCACAATGAACGTGGAGCTGCATGGAACCCCCCCCCTCGGTTACACAGTTCTTGTTTTTTGCTTTTTTGCATGTGGCTTTGAAGGTGGTTATCATCTTGTTTCATTTTAAGCGCTGAACCTTGAAGGCAGAGCCGTGAGGCCCTCTCGCCTCCGGTTCCCTAACCTTGGCTGGCTCAGAAAGCCAATGAGGCTGCATGACCAGGGCCCCAGGCGACAGGGAAAGACAAGAGGTCAACGGAATGTGTGGAATCCGATTGCAGCTGTTGTGGGGTGGGCCGTGGATGGACAGACACCAGAAGGACAGACACCGGCATGGCATGCCGTGCTGGCCGGTGCCACCTGAGGCCCCCTCCACCCCGAGTAGTCACCCCAGAAGCACGTGGCCTACAGATTATTTCAAGTTATCAGGAGAGTGAACGCACACCCCAACCCTGAGTTGCCCTGCGGCAAGTCTATTTACAACTTTTTTCTCACCTCTCTTGAGAGGTAAATGTGGGTTCCAAGCTGGGAGGGGAGGGGCAGGGTGACGGCCGCCGGACAGCTCCAGACTCTGCTGCCCCTGCTGCAGAAACCATGGGGCTCACAGCTGGAGGGGATCCCTGCGCCAGAGAACAGAGAAGCCGCACCTGGACTAGCAGAGCACTTTGTTCTGGGTTCGATGACCGTGTGGGGGAAGAAGGGGGCATCTAATGCGTTTAAACAAAAGTGACTAGGGTGTTTTCCCCACCAGGGAAAAGCGTCAGGAACCAAACCCACACAGCTTCTCCACACTAAGCTGGGATGTCACTTCCCTCTAGGAGGGGACGAGGGAGATAAGGGGACCAGGTGCAGCCTCAACATGAGGCCGCCCAGCTTCCCCAGAGAGGGCATTCCCACCCACAGCGCCCAGGAGCAGTTGGGAAGGTGAGAAGTTTAGTGCCCGACTTAAATCTATAGTACAAGCTCTGTACAACGTACAAAATAGACCGGCAACTCTGCGGGCTGCGCTCCCATCTTCAATAGCAAATATACTCGGTAAGAAATCTGTTATTAACAGCGGGACCAAACAGCGTGTAAGGCAAAGCTAGTTCGACCGGCGTGTTTGAGGGACAGCCACTCCATCGGACCCAGAGCCATGTCTTTTTTTTTTTTTGTCCTGAGGCCAGCAGTGAAAATACAGTCCATACCCAAGTCACACGGTACCAATGCTGGGGACCACGAGGGCCAGCAGGTCACGGGGAGGAAGGTAACATCCCCAACGAGAAGCTGGGGTGTGGCTTTATTTGTGATGCTTACTTTGATGCTCTATGTTTGAGTAAAGGGGAGGGGGAAAAAAAAGACACACTTTGAGAACATTGTACAAAAGGCATCAACTCCCATTTCAAAAATAAATGGGAAGACTTCACAGTCAGAGTTCAGTCACACGTCGGCGCCTACCCTGGGCCACTGCAGTGGTCACTGCAGCACCGCCCCTCTCATCCCCACTCACTTTGGGGTGCTGGGGAGACTTCCGGGGGTGACTGCCAACACAACAGAAAGCAACAGCGGTAACAAAGAAGAATTAGAACGCATCTGGGGACAGATTTTATCGCAGTCTGTGCCCAGAGTCTGCATGGTCCAGGGGATGGCAAGGGACAGTGGACTTGAAACACGTGACCCGGAGCGCTCCCTTGCCTGGCGCTGATCAGAGCTGGCCCCAACCTTCGGCCTGTGGCCCAGCTGAACTAATAAAAGGTCCCCATGGCAGTGCAAGCCTGCGATGTGTCCGGTGACAGCACAAGAAACAAGGTCAGTTCGGTCCCCCTGCTCCCATGCCAGCTCTGGGCAGCCTCTCCAAACCGACCCGGTGGGGTGTGGAGCTGGGAGGCCCCGCTGCCCCGCCCTGCAGCCTCGGCTGGGCCTTTGCTTGCTCTCTCTGTGCTCTGGGACTGGGGCCTGGGAGACGACACAATTGGGGCGGACCCCCGGCCCAGGCACCCCTCCACATGCAGAAGCCCTGAAAGTCCCACCTGCTGGGTCCACTGCCGGCCTCCCTCCCCTGCCCTGTGTTCCGGAAGGAGGTCCTCTCAGTCCCCCGAGGGCTCCAACCTTCTCTTCCTGCTCTCCAGGGGCTGAGTGGGAGGTGAAGGGCCTCTCATTGCAGCAGGAAAACCAGTGTGGAGGCTGAGGCCCAGGCCGGATCTTCCTACCTCCTACCAGAGGTTGCACGGGCTTGTGGCGGGAAGGACTGAGGTCCCCCAGAAGAAGGGGCTCGGGTGGGGGAAGACACCTTCAGGCCAGCACCCTGAGGAAAGGACAGGTTGTCCTGGGTGCCACTGGCCCCGCCTGGCTCTGGCGTCCTCAGTACACTCCGCGTGCACGCGCCTTAAGTGTTTAGTGGGCTGATTAGTACTGTGTCCCCACCACCTCAGCCAGGACAGGGGAGGAGACAGAACCAAATACCCTGGGAGCCAAGCGGCGCCGCCTCCTGTCCTTCCTGTCCTTCCTTCCTCCACACCTGACCTTTAAAACAGATCACTACGCTCCCTCGATGCTGAAGTCCCGGGCGATGCACCAGATGCACCTGTGGCAGCAGGGGACAGCAGAGGGTGCCGTGCAGTGCACAAGGCCCCCTCCCCAGGAAAGCAGGGCCTCCTCCTCTTCCGCTTGGCCGGGATGGTTGCGGGAGGGGGAGGCGGGCAGGAGCTTCTGCCGATCAGAGCCGTTGGGTCGGACGGAAGCGGAGATGGAGGCGAGCAGAGGGTGCTGGAGTGGCGGGAGCACATGCGGGATCCAGGGTGGGGCCGGTTGAGAAGAGCAGGGCCGTCCTTTCTGTGAACAGCGCTGGCTTCACCTGAGAACAGGCGGCAGAGGTGGGGCTCCACGGGCAGCTGGAAAACACCACACGTGCGTGTCAGCGACTCTGGGGGCCCACACACGTGTGTCACAGCGACCCTGAACAACCCGAACACCTGAGACAGGATCTCGCCTTCGTGAAACATTGGTACTAGGGTTTGTGTTGTTTTTTAATGACAATGGAGAGGAACAGAATTTGACCTAAGAAGACACACAACCTCCTCGTTCCACGCCAGCTGCAGGCCATGCTTCCCTCCTGCCTCACCTCGGTGTGCTTTGCTGGGATATATTCTCTGAAAATGCTTATATTCTTCTGGAGCCGGAAAGTCTTCCATGGGATGGAACGAATACTTGGACTCAAAGTCATCTGTGAAAAGAGCGGAGTGTCAAGGTCTGGTGCACCCGTCCTCTCTGACCGCTGCGCCCAGGTCCCCAGGGCACAAGGGCAGCACCTCAGATGCCACCCCCACAAGGGACCTGCTGGCAGGTTGTTTATCTCAGACTCTGAGCTGCCGCTTTCACGCTTTCCATCAGAAATCAGGTGCGTACAAGGATGAAGGCATCTGTTTGCATGGAAGCAGAAAGCAGAAAAAAACGCAGGCTGGGCATGGTGGCGCACGCCTATAATCCCAGCACTTGGGAGGCTAAGGCAAGAGGATCATTGTGAGTTTGAGACCTGCCTGGGCTACAAAGTGAGTTTAAGGCCAGCTTGAACTGCATAGTTGTAGAGAGCGGTAAAGCTTCACAGCTGCCGCCCCGCCTCTCTCGCTTGTGGGCATTCAGTGTGTCAGCCTACATCTCCCATGTTCCTCTCTCGCAAGCCTACATGCAAAGCCTACATTTCCCATGATCCTCCCCTGTCCCGCCAGGAAATGACGACAACCTATCCGTGCTTGCCACACCCCTCTGTGATGACAGCTTCCGTTCCCGCTTCTATATAAGCTGTGAACACTTCCGCAATAAACGAAGACTTGATCGGATACTCGTCTTGTCTTCCTTTCTCTCTCCCAGCCTTGCCCTCCCCCATCTCCATGCCCTCTCCTCGAGACCCCCTTTCTTCCTAGGACCTGCTGGCAGGGTCACATAGTGAAATCCTGTCTCAAAAAGAAAAAAAAAAAAAAAAGGAAGAAAGAAATGCAGTTGTTTGAAGAACATGGTCATCTTAGAGACCATCACGAAGGGGAACAGAACTGCACCTACACACTGGTGGAAATTAATCTCCCCCAGGAGCATCTGTCTCCAGCTGAGATGCTGTGACCAGGCAGTGTGAGCTGGGCTTTCAGCCTGGGCCGCTCACCTCGACCTCTGCATCACAGCCGGGTTGCTTCTCCGGCCCTGCTCAAGCTCCTATGGGTGTGGCCAGATCACATCCCAGAGATTTGTGGGACGTGGATGGACATTCAAAGCAGAAGCTGGTTCATCCCGAGAGGCAGCCATGAAAGTGTCTTGCAGAGCTGGGGCTGCAAGGGACCCCACGGCTACCTCCAAGGGTGCTCAGCAGCTCTGACATGCTCCCGGCAGCCTTCATTTCCAACCCAGACCGAACGGAGCCTCTCAATGGGGCCCCGATATTCACACCGTGGAAGTTCCTGATCGGGTCCACTTGTTTTACAGATCAGGGAAGAGGAATGAAGTGACTTCCTCCACGTAACAGAGCTGCAGGCAGCAACTGAGCAGTGGCTTTAGTTTCTGATGATGATGATGAAGCTTTATGGTGCTGGGGGATCTAACCCAGGGTCTCAGCATCCGAAGCTTATTTATTTTTTGGGGTACCAGAAATCAAACTCAGGACCTTGTGCTTGCCAGGCAGGCGCTTATGCTGCTGAGCTATATCCCTGGCCCCTTCCTGTTCAGTTTTGTAGAGCCACAAAGGAGCTCTGCTTCTAGGAAATAGGACTCCCATCTGAAGGACGCCAAGGAGGATGCTGTCTCTGGTGGAAAACTTAGAAACAGACTCCCCGGGGGCTGCAAGAAGCTCAGCCCTAGCGCACACCTGCTGGTTCCACCTCGGCCCATCCCCACAACAGCCATGTCAATGCAGGGGCACAGCAGTCTGAAGGCGACAGCCCCCGGAGGACCTGCTAGGAGGAGACCAGTCTGAGTCCCTGCAGAAGCGGGAAGACGGTGAGCACTCACCCAGGAAGGAGCGGACAGTGGTGATGGAATCTCGGTGGCCGTTCCTCAACGGGGGCGGGGGCGGGGGCGGCCCAGCCGGCGTCCTGGAGGGCGGAGGCGGGGGCTTCCCCCGGCTCGGGGGCTCCCCGTGCACGCGGTAGGGCGGGGGCGGCGGGGGCGCGTCCCGGGCACCATTCCGGATCGTGGGTGGTGGGGGCGGCGGCGCTGCAGAGAAAATGCAAGGTGCTGGGTGGGCTTGGGAAGGGCTGCGGGTGCCTCCCCGGGGAGGCCAGGCTCGGCACCTCGGTCACCTTCCCTGCACGTCACCCCTTTTTCAGACAGCGATTTCAGGATAAATGTGTGACCTTTTCTCCTGTTCAACTCAGCCAAGATCCCTTCCCTTAGCTGGGCATGGAGGCGCACATGCCTGTGATCCCAGCGCTCTGGCTGACTGAGGCAGGAGGCTGCAACTTGGAGACAATCCCTCAAAGCATAAAAAAAAAAAAAAAAAAAAAAAATGGGGAAAGGCCAGGGAGGTGGACCCCAATAACTCTCTCTCTGACACACATATCCCTGAAAATAAGGAGGGAAAGAACTCTACCCTTCTGGGCCCTGCACGTGCTAGACAAGCATTGTACTTTTAATGATTCATGTTGAGATGGGGTCTCCCTAAGTTGCTCACGTTAGCCTCTTCCATCCTCCTGCCTCAGCCTCCCAAAGTGGTGGCACTACAGGCAGGTACTATGCGAGGGGCCGATCTATTGTGGCCGCCTTTTCTCCTGCTTCTCCACGCCTCCCTATACAATTTTAACTCAGACCTCCTCATACTCAGGCTGTTCTGCAGAAGACTCCCCAGCATTCTAAACTTGCACCCCACTGATGCATACCAGCCCTGTCCCCCACACCAGCTCTGTCCCCCACACCTGTGGCCCTGTGCCTCAGAGCCTCAACGGGCTGCATCCATACCAGCGGCCTGGCTCACCTGTCCTCTTCTCTCACTTCCAGGGGTGGATTGGATGCGGCACTTGTGCCCACAGTATGTGTCTACATCACCCTACCACCTGGATCAGCACCCCAGCCTGGCGCCTCCTCCCCAGGGTTAGTGTGTGCAGGGTGGCCCCTGGGTGCCCGAGCTCCTCTGCCTGGCCTTGCCCCTGCAAGTCCCTCACCTGCCCCCACTGAGACCTCCCTCAAGCTCCTTCAGGCCCACCTTCGGGGGTATCCCCAAGGCTCCCCGCTCTTCTGACCCGCTGTCTCCCTACCATGGCATGGAAACTGTCACTTAGGCCAGCCCATGACAGAACAGACTGAGATGAGTCATCTTCAAAAGAATACAGCAGATTCGCTGGGGAAGTACTGTCTGTCTGGGAACAGCCTCACCACTCAGAGAGCCTGGGGAGCCCGTGTGTCACATGGAACTAGGAATAGTGCTGCACGAGGGTCACGTCTCACTTCTCGGGCTGCCACGACACCACCCACAGAAACACTTCCACCTCATGCCTCTGCTTCCTGGACATTTTTAAAAATCCACTCACACGTCAAAGACAACCCCCTCGGCCCCGGCCACATCAACCGCAGGCTTAAAAAGGCCACATCCAGCCAGGCGTGGTGGCGCATGCCTTTAATCCCAGCACTCGGGAGGCTGAGGTAGGAGGAGCATTGTGAGTTTGAGGCTGCCTTGGGCCGAGCTATATAGTGCAACCCTACCTCAAAAAATGAAGACTCCAAGTTTGACTCAGTGGCTTAAGCACTTGTCTGGCAGGTGTGAGGTTGTGAGTTCGATCCCCAGTGCCGCAAAAAATAAATTAATAAATAAATAAAAGCCACATCTCCTCTGCAATGTCACACACCTTTCCAGTGAAATCTTTAGACTCTGCAATAACGATAGCGGCAGCTACCATTTACTGCGAATGAACTGTGATCTAGGCATTTTACTGCGGATTACATCTTCAAAACTTCAAAGCTGCTCCCACAAAGCACAAGGGTTGTTTTTGTTTTGTTTTGTTTGTACTGAAGATCGAACTCATTACCTCCCCCTTACCAGGCAGGTGCTTATGCCACTGAGCTACATCCCCAGTCCCTCTTTTTATTTATTTATTTATTTTTGGGTACCAAGGATTGAACTCTCAACCTCATGCCTGCCAGGCAGGTGCTTATACCACTGAGCTAAATTCCCCGCCCTGTTTTTTGAGACAGGGTCTCACTATGCAGTTCAGGTTAGCCTTAAACTCACTTTGTAGTCCAGGCTGGTCTTGAACTCACAACAATCCTCCTGCCTCAGCCTCCCGAGTGCTGGGATTAAAGGCATGTACCACCACACCCGGCTATCTCTCTTCGTTTTTTTTAAAATAGGGTCTACTACGTGGCCCATAGTGGCCTCAAACTCACTGCAATCTTTCTGCCTCAGTCTCCTGGGTGCTGCCAGGGTGATAGATGTGTGCCACCACACCTGTCAAAGGTATGTGGTATTACGCCCACTGGGACTCGGGCTATGTGACTAAGGTCACAGGCCTGATAAAAACAGGCCGAGTGCAGACAGGTATGCTCTCCCTGCTCCTCCTAACCACTGCGAGCAGTTTGTACTTTAGCTCCCCATGACATTTACAACCTGGTGACTTAGGAGTTTGTCACCCAGTTCACAGACCACGTTTGATAAATAGCTATTACCTAAACAGTCCCTGCAGAGAGTACTCAGCTTAACAAACAATACTGTTTTAGTTATAAAAGTGTTCTCAACTGGGTATGGTGGCACACCCCTGTAATGCCAGCACTCAGGCAGAGACAGGAGGATCAAAATGAGTTCAAGGCCAGCCTCAACAACACAAGAAGACCCTGTCTCCAAAAACAAAAAAGGGTGCTTCCGAGATACATCTCTGGATTCCCTCCTGCATCTCGTCAGAATTTGTACAGCCTGTAACATAGTGATGGGGCGATGTGCGTGCCCCGAGCACACAGTTGTGCATGGGAGGCGGTGTGAACGCTGTTTCTCCTCGTAACACAGAACACAGCTCTGCCTCCCTCCCGCTTGTCCAGGTCATGTCGAAGCATGCACAGGGGCCGCTGGGTGGAATCATTAGAAAGAAACCTCCTCAACACCTCCTGGCAGATCTCTAGTCTTACTTTCACCCCAAATCTGCCCAAAGCGAAGCTCTTCAGGTTACCTTCAAAATATTCCCTCAGGGTGGATTTCTCAAGTCCCTGTTACATGCTCGTGTCTACCCCAAAGACAGCCTGCGATGCTGGGCGCTGCATGGGCCGGGTTCACTGGGAGATACCAGCTAGACCCGGGCAGGTGACAGAGCAGGGCAGGGGCCGCAGGGCCCCCACGGCACCACTCAGGCAAGACAGTCCCAAGCGCGGTCTGCTCTCCACAAAGAGCTTGGGGCCCAGGGCCCATACTGCTGGGCCAGGCCCTGCGAGCTGTGTCTCTGGGCCTCCTCCACATAGGATGCATGCGGATGACCCACGGGGCACAAAACACAGTCTGTTTTTTTTTGTTGTGCTGGAACGTGAACCCAGGGACTCCTTTTTTTTGTTTGTTTGGTTTTTGCTTTTTTTTCAGTATGGCACCTCGACTTTATCTGCTTTTTGGCAGGTTTTGTAGTATATGCGACTTAGAATTTTGTCTTAAGACAACTCTGAATGACAGTTTTACAATTATGTAAATACTATGACTAATTTATATTATTCATGTGACTTTGTGCCTATTTTCTAGTTTTCTGATTTCCTAATTGAGATTTCACAGTATGTTTTTTTTTTTTTGTGACACCATCAAAGGCAAAAAAAAGTGATCAAAGTTTTATGTTCTTAGACTGACTTTTTTTTTTTAATTTTACCTTCTTTTTTTTGTTTTTTTGCAGCACTGGGGATTGAACTCACAGCCTCACACCTGCCAGACAGGCACTTACACCACTGAGTCAAACTCCCGGCCCTAGTTTTTTGAGGCAGGGTCACACTATGTAGCTCAGGCCAGCCTTGCGCTCGCATTGTAGCCCAGGCAGGCCTTGAACTCACAACGCTCCTCCTACCTCAGCCTTCCGAGTGCTGGGATTAAAGGCACGTGCCACCATGCCCGGCTATTTTTTTGCCTTTTTGAGACAAGATTTCACTATGCAGTTCAGGCTGGTCTCGAACTCACAGCAATCCTTCTGCCTCTACCTCCCGAGTGCTGGGATTACCAAGCATTCACCACCACGTCTGGCCTTAGACTTCTAATGTACATTACATTAATCCACTTGATTATCCTGTGTCATCTAAATCAGTATCAAAATCTAAGCCATCAAAAAAATATCTAAGCCACCAACACTTCATTCCTTTTGCAGCTTCTATGATTGGATCTTTCATTATTTTCACTATTTTCTGTCTTTTCTAGCTCTGTATTAAATGGAATAACAATGCTTCTTTCTTTCTGCATTTTGCACGACCTTCAGATTCACAGGCACATGCTCTGTACATGACACGGGTCTTCTGGAAACATTTAATGTACTCTTCGGGCTGTGATAATGGTGTGCATGTGCTGTATTTCCCTTGCCTTTCAAGATCTTTTTGATGCTGACATACTCCCTCCATCATGAAGTTTTGCATTGATCTTCTTGGTCTGAAATCTTACCAAACTTGTCATTTTTGAAGCTAAACATATTCTGGTGCTTCTGAAGTCTGGAACAAGACGCATTACCTATCTGGGAGCTCAACACCAAAATCACTACCACCTTGCACCAGGTGTGGTGTTTTTTGTCTTTTTGAGACAAGGTCTCATTCATTGTGCAGTGCAGGCTGGCCTTGAACTCAGTTTGTAGTCGAGGCTGGCCGCGAACTCACAGTGATCCTCCTGCCTCAGCCTCCTGAGTGCTGGGCTTACAGACGTGCGCCACCACCCCTGGCTTTAAGCAAACACTCTGATCACTGAGTTACATCACTAGCCCCAGATTCAGTTTTTTTGTTGGGGGATGGGTGCATTATTTTTGAGACAGGGTCTTACTATGTATTTTCAGGATGGCCTTGGACTCACAGTGATCCTCCTGTCTCAGCTTCTCAAGTGCTGGGATTAGAGGCATGTGCCACCACACTAGGTTTCTGCTTGAGTCAGGATCTGCGTAAATCACTAACCTGCTCAGGTGCAACTTGTGATTCTACTGCCTCGGCCTCCCCAGTGCGGGGACTGTAGGGAGCATTAGCAAGCCTGGCTAGATCCATTTTAAAGCCAATTCAAACCAGGCATGGTGATACACACCTGCAATCCCAGCACTCATGAGGCTAAGCCAGGAGGATTGCTGTGAGTTTGAGGCCAGCCTGGGCTACATAGCACATTCAAGGCCAGCCTGAACTACATAGCAAGACCCTGTCTTTAACAAAACAAAACAAAAAAAGCAAAACAAAACTAAAACAGATGAATACCCAATTCCAGGAGTGAAGCGTGGTGGTGCACACCTGTAATCCCAGCACTTGGGAGGCTGAGGCAGGAGGACTACCATGAGTCTGAGGTCAGCCTGGGCTACATGGTGAACTCCTGTCTCAAAAAAAAAAAAAAAAAAAAAAAAAAAGGCTGGGGATTTAACTCGGCAGCATAAGTATCAGTCTAGCAAGCACAAGCTTATGAATTCAGCTGGGCATGGTGGCGCACAGCTTTAATCCTAGCACTCGGGAGGCTGAGGTAGGAAGAGCGTTGTGAGTTCGAGGTCAGCTTGGGCTACAACACAAGTGCAAGGCCGGCCTAAGCTACATACTGCGACCCTGTCTCAAAAAACTAGGGCCAGGAGTTTGGCTCAGTGGCTTAAGTGCCTGCCTGGAAGGCAAGAGATTTTGAGTTCATTCCCCAGTGCCACACATACATACACACACACACACACAACAACAACAAAACAAGGTCATGAATTCCATCCCTGGTACAAAAAAAAAAAAAAAAGAATCAGTTGACAGAACCAGAACCTAGGACCTGTAATGACACAAAAGTTTGCAAAAGAAGCTGCTGGGTAGATCACTTTGTAGAATCCAAGATAACCCCAATTCAAGGAAAACATGACAGTGTCAAGTAATTTCCTTAAAAAAACTGAAATGCCAGTGTTTAGTTACTGAGCACCCAGAGAAGACAAAAAATTCCATATCCTTTTAAATATAAATAATTCACATAGAAACAAAAATATGTACCATGTAATACTATGATGCTATGATTTAACAGAGTCAAGCCCTTGAGCCACCCAGGCCCCTTCTCCCGAAGCCTGGACTATCTGTCAGTACACTGCACTCGCAGTCTTTTAGTTGAGAGCAGGAAACAAACACAAACATCTCTTTTCCCTAATGTATCACTTTTTGTTTTTTCTTTTGGTGATACTGGGGATGAACCTAGGACCTCTGCACTGAGCTACATCCCCAGCCTTTTGTATTTTCGTATTTGTCTAAGTTGCCAAATTGCCTAGGTTGGACTCCAACAGGAGATCCTCCTGCCTCAGCCTCCAAGACTGCTGGGCTAACAGGCATGCACCACGTCGAGCCCTAACATGCCCCCCTTAGGAATCGCTGCTCTGGTTACCAACACGGGAAACAAGCCGAGGCCTCTTCCAAGCCTGAAATGTGGTGATGGCTGCTGGAGAGAGGAACACAGCTTACAGCTTCAAATTTTGCAGGACAATTACAGAGAAAGTGGTGAGATATGAGAAAGAGGTCTGCAGACATCTCTGACTACTCAGCTCGACCTGCACACATTGCGGTTTCCTCTGCCTGCGTTCCTGATGAGCTTCACTTAGATGAGGCATCTACTTAAACAGCCTATGTTCAAACAAAAACCATTTAAATTTGACCTCAGTGGATTACCAGGCCACCGTAGCGTGACCGCATCTCCATGGGGCAAGAATGCCCCAGGCTCCTGTCTGACTGCTCCAGCCCCCGGTGCTAGGGTATAGACCCACAGGGGTCACTCCACTTCAGCACCAGCACAGGATAACTGGCTTTTGCTTCTGGTAGTGAGGCCCAAGCCCGGGGCCTCATGCACACCGGCAAGCGCTCTACTACTGACCTGTCTCCTCAGCCCTTCTGATGCTCTGAGACAGGGCTCACAGCGTCCTAAGGTGGCCTTGAATGTGCAACCCCTGGCCACAGGCATATCACCATGCCTGGCTTTTAACACTCACTTCTGGAGGACTTCTCTTTTCTTTTGAGACAGGGTCTTGCTACACTGCCCAGGCTGGTCTCGAATCCCTAGTTCAAATGATTCTCTTGCCTCAGTCACCCAAGAAGGTGAGACTGCGGGTGGTGCCACTATGCCTTGAGACACAACATCCTGATCAGTGTCCCGCAGCCATAGAGACTGACTCTGAGGTAACAGCTCAAAAGCCACTGGTGAAACCTGCAGCTCAAGATCTGACACAAGTGCATGGGAACCAATGCGCATGGATCCCATTAGGCCCCGAGAGTGGCTGCTGTCACCCCTGCACTCCAAACCTCAGCTGTGCTACTTGCTAAGTGATCACGAAAAACTACCAGTGGTGGCATACACCTATAACCCTAGTGCTTTGGGAGGCTGAGGCAGGAGGATCCGAAATTCCAGCCCAGTTCTGGCTATTTAGGGAGTGCTTGTCCCATTCATTCATACATAACAAACAAACAAACGTGCTGGGGATGTAGCTCAGTGCAAAAGCCCTAGGTTCAATCCCCAGTGCTGCAAAAGTAAAATAAAAATAAAAATCACACAAACTCTTCACTTCCCCCACCCTTGAGACAGAGCCCAATAAATCACTAAGCTACCCTGGCTGGGCTCAAACCTGCAATCCTGCCTCAGCCTCCCACAGTGTGGGCAATACAGGTGTGCGCCACCATCCTGGGCTCTCCTACCGCATGATTCCTCAACCCCTTGGCGGTGGGTTATGTCTAATGCCCCCCAGCCTCCTGTGCTCACAGCCGGGGCTGTGGGGAGTTGTCAGACCATGGGGGCAGGGTGCTCATCAGTGGACTCCTCACCTGGCCAGCCTACAAGCCAAGGGTGGGCGTGGCACGTGGTCGCAGGGGGAGGGTGTGGGGGCGCGGCCTGGAAGGGTCTGCCCCCTCCTTTCCTCCCTTGCCTCTGCTTCTGGTCTGCCCGGGCCCCTGCCTTGGAGCCAGCTACGGACTGAAATCTCCGCCAAATAAACCTCTCCTCCTTCACAGCGTGGGTGTCAGGTACTGGGTCTGAGACCTGGAAGGGACCAAGACGCCTCCTCCCCCACTCAGGTGCAGTCCCATTGTGACGACAGCACTTCTGCACCCTGCTTCACCCTCTCAGAGGCACAGATGCCCCAGAGATGCCACACAGGCCAGGCGTGCTGCGGTGCTGATGGGGAGGTGCCCACCGCCTTCGCTGAACCCCAGGCCCCCAAGCACACTTCAGGACCTGCTGCATCCCTGTCCTTCGACTGATACGCTTGCTTCAGGTTCCCGGAGAGAACAATGAATTAGAAGGCTGTGTCCCGCCAGCCCTCGTCCTCCCCCTGCTCGTGCAGAGCCGGCCGGCACACGGCACGCATCCCGGGTGGAAACCCCGCCACCCCACAGCCCCCTCCAGCAAACATGTCACTTCTGCACACACGCACATGTGCGCTGGCCTTTACCCATGCTCAGATACCTACACTGTTACCTCCAATGCCTGCTTTTTTTCTTTTTTCCAGGAAAGGGATTGAAAAACAAGGCCTTCACACCACGCTACATCCACAGCTCTTTTGTGTGTGTGGCATTGGGGATCGAACTCACAACCTTGTGCCTGCCAGCAGGCGCTTAAGCCACTGAGTCAAACTCGCAGCCCTAGTATTTTTTTTTTAATGGCACCGGGGATTGAACTCACAGTCTCACACCTGCCAGACAGGCGCTTAAGCTGCTGAGCCAAACTCCCGGCCCTTGTTTTTTGAGGCAGGGTTGCACTATGTAGCTCAGGCCGGCCTTGCACTTGAGTTGTAGCCCAGGCCAGCCTCGAACTCACAACGCTCTGCCTACCTCAGCCTCCCGAGTGCTGGGATTAAAGGTGTGCACCATCACGCCCGGCTCCAGCCCTAGTTTGTTTTTTTTTGTGGTACCGGGGATTGAACTCACAGCCTCACACCTGCCAGACAGGCGCTTAAGCCACTGAGCCAAACTCCCAGCCCCTCCAGCCCTAGTTTTTAAAGACAGGGTCACACTATGTAGTTCAGGCTGGCCTTGCACTCATGTTGTAGCCCAAGCCGGCCTCAAACTCACAACGCTTCTCCTACCTCAGCTTCCTGAGTGCTGGGATTAAAGGCGTGCACCACCACGTCCAGCTCCTTTTTAATTTTTATCTTAAGACAGTTCTGTTAAACTGCAAAGTTGCCCAGGCTGAGTTCAAACTTGTGATCCTCCTGTCTCAGCATTCTAGGTACTGAGATCATACAAGTGCACCTTCATGCACGGCTTCTTCTGTTTTGGGTATTTTTTTTGGATTTTTGCGATAAGGTCTCATGATGTAGGTCAGGCTGGCTTTGAATTTGTGGCCATCCTCCTGCAGCCGCTCAGGTGCTGGGTGGGATTACAGGCATATGTCACCACACCGCAACACCTGTTTGTTTTTGAGGCAGAAGTCTCAATGAATTGCCCAGGTCAGCTTCAAACGCCTGGACTCAAACCATCCTCCTGCCTCGACCTCCCGAATAGCTGGGATCCACTTTTCTTCTTCTTCCTTAAATTTTGAGACAGTCTCACTATGTACTCAGGTTGACCTTGAACTGTGTGGCCCAGGCTGTCCTCAAAGTTACAGCAATCTATTACCTCGGCATGCAAGCGCTGGGATTACAGGCATGTGCCGCCACACCCAGCCGCTGAACCCACTCCGAATTCAACTCCTGTGTTCCCCCTCTGCCACCCTGCGGGACTGTGCGGAAGGTCCCATGCTGCTTCACTCCCGCTGTCCTGACCCAGCTCAGGGTCCGGCACAGGGGCACCGGCGGGGCTCCCTTCCTCAGCAGGGCCTCCCACTCCCTCTGCCAGGCTCTCCCAGGCCCTGCCGAGCTCTCCAGGCTGAGCTGGGAATGGGGGCACAGAGCAGGTGGTTCTGGGATCACTCAGCCCTGGATGACGCAGCACCCAAGGGCTTGCTCCTGCAGGAGGCCTCCCGCGGGCCCCTTTCATGACCTTGCCCTCCTGCCACGTGGCCGGCTGGAGCTAGGGTTTCTGTGAAGGGTAAACTGAGTCCTGCTACTTCTCCCTTCCAAATCCCTTTTGTTTCTGAGTCACAGCACCAGGCCTGAGCCAGTGCCTTCACACCGAGCTACATCCTCAACACCACCGTTTGCGGTACTGCGGACAGGGTCTCCCAAAGGTGCCCAGGCTGAGCTGTCCTCCTGCATCTGCCTCCTGGAATGCTGGGATTACAGGCCTGCACTGCCAGTGCCGGGGAGCTCGAGGTCCCTGCAGGGCCTACCCTGTTGTCCCAGGGGCCTCGTTCATCCCCCCACACCTGCCACTCCTCCCACCACTCACTGCTGTCCTAGTACCGTGACCTCCACGCACCCAGGGCCCTGACAGCTGTGGTTCCCAGTGCCTGGCCGAAGAAAGCAGGTGCTCACTGCTTCCCTGGGGTCCCGATGACATGGATCTCCCCAGCTCACACTGCTGCTACCGCACTGTCCTGGGAGTCACCCCTCCCTGCCCGCCCCGCTGCTGCCTGGGTTTATCTGAAGTCCACTGCGTATCAGACAAGACGAGCTGTCCCAGCTGGCACTGAAGGATTCCAGGCCTCCTCCGTGAACACGGGTTCCCTCCCCACAGTGGCCAACATACAGGAAGGGGCTCAGCGCACAGGATAACAAGGGCCTGAATCCTACCAGGAGCAGGGTCCCCAGCACTTACCTGCCCCCCTACTGGGAGGCTCCCGGGTCGGGGGAGGGGGCCGATTGCTTGGTAAAGAGGGGGAGGCCGAGGCAGGCGGAGGAGGCGCAAGGCCCCGGACAGGCCCCGGTGTCTTCCTATGCAAAGAGTTGTGTCTCTGTGGCAGCTCAGGGGCTGACTCATGTGTGGGGCTGGCGGGCCCGTTGGGGACTCCAGGAGGCTGGCGGTAAGGTGGCGGTGGCGGGGCCAGCGACTGGCCACTTGGTCCCACTCTGAGGTTCACAGGGGAAGGCGGCGGCTTGACAGGGGGCGGTGCGGGTGGCCCCTCACGCCCAGGGTGCAGCCTCTGTCCCGGGGTGGGTGGCAGGGGCTTCTCGCGGTTGTAGGCCGGGGCCTTGCTGCTGGGCACTGGCAGGGGCGCAGGGGGAGCGGGGGGTGCATTGGCACGCCGGCCTGGGGGTGGAGGTGGCGGTGCTGAGGAACTGTGCTTCATGCCCGGGCCGCTGGTGGCATTGGGCCGAGAGAGGTCGGGCAGCGAGGGGCGCTGCGTCCGGGGCAGCTCAGGGAGGGAGGTGCGGCCGCTGTCTGAGTCGTCCTGGGGACGCCCACTGGTTGCAGACACCGGTGGCCTCGGGGCAGCAGCTCGAGAGCCGGGGGCGTGCGGGCCTGTCTTCCCAGCCAGGTTCTCTGTGACACAGAGAGGACAGCGTCAGCGTCCGCACAGCTCAGCCCGCCTGGCCCTGCGTGCAGCTACTCTCCCGCGTCAGGGTGTGGGACCTGGCACCTCAGCCTGCCAAGCACTGTTCCCCACCGTGCTGCAGCCCGGGACCCAGTTCTGTGTCTCGGTCTGGCTTTAGGCTCAGGGCCCACTCACAAATATTGCCAATAAGCTGAATATACTTGTAAAACTTGACTTAATTTTTAATTGACAAGTGTACACACGAATGAGATGTCACCTGGCTACGCTATAGGATGACCCAAGGAGCTAATTCACACACTCGCCAACTGACACCTTATTTGTGGTGACAACATTTAAAACCTACCCTCGAGGAAGTCTGAAGTCTACTCATACAGGTCATGCCACACTGAGCTTTGCCGTCCTCTCCCTCACCATGAGGCCGCCCCACACCCAACACCTGCCCGTGGCCCGGTGCCACCACTGCCCGTGCATCTGCGTCCAGGCCTCGGCCCCGCACCCCGGAAGTGAGGTCACAGAGCCTCGCCTGTGCGTGCTGCTCTAACACTGCCCTCTGGGCCTGCGTCACAGGCTGCAGGGACACTCTGCCTCATGTCCTTCTGTCCCCCCTCCTCCTGCCCACCCACCCCACCTGGGTGGGACATACCTGTGCCATCCTTGGTCCCCACGGGCCGCAGCCTCGGGACCCCACCCTGGAAAAGACCTCCCTTGGGCTGCAAGCCAGCTGCTCCCGAGCCATAGCCGCCGCCGCCGCCGCCGCCGCCACCACCGCCGCCGCCGCCGCCACCACCGCCGCCGCCGCCGCCGCCGCCGCCGCCACCACCACCACCACCTTTGGGCTCTGCAAAGCACAGCAAGAGCTTTCACTTCTCAGCTCTGAGCAGGGACCCCAGGAAGAGCCCCACCTCTGTCCAGGCTGCAGCTGGCAAGCAAACCCCACTCGCCCAACCTGCCCAGCAGACAGCTAGCTCTGTGATGGGAGAGAAGGAATGGGGAACACAGCCCAGCTTCCCTGCGCCTGTCCTCGGGGTCCCAGGCGGTCAGGGGTTAATGACAGGGCATGGGGTGGGGACTGACACTTGCAGCGACTGTACTGGAGGCCGAGGGCGCAGGCTCCCCGGGACAGGACACCCCGCTAAGACCCCAGCCAGCTGGGCCCAGGCTCGCCCGCAGGAGGTCGAGACTTACTCTCCAAGAGTGGGGCGCTCCGGTCGTTAACGTTGGTCACCTTCTTCAGCTTGGTTCCTTTGCAGATGTCCTGCAGAAGCGCGTTGCGGCCCCGCTGCTCATCCCTGCTCAGCTTGGGCTGCTCTGTGTTTGCCTAGAGGGAGGGGGCAGGGAGCTGGGTGTTACAGTCCAGCATGCCTGCATTAACCCAGGCCCGGTTCCTTACAGCGCCTGCGCAACTGGCTTGGGTGTGCCCGCTGAAGTGCCGCATGTGCGGGCACCACTGGTCCCCGCTCTTCTCCCCTCCCTGCCTTCCTTGGGGGGCACAGAGCCCCATGCCAGGCCCAGGCTTCTGAGAGGCAGGCACTGTGTGGCAGGCGCTGTGTGGCAGGCACTGCATCCGTGGCGCCGTCATCTGGGAAGTGGTCCCCGAGCCCTGCTGGGCCTGGGTGCTGGGCTGGGCACACTACCTGCGCCGACTCGCGGGCAGCATCCTGAGGCCCCAGCAGGGACTCTGGGGCGCAGCACCTTATCTGCATTCATATATCTCCTCCCCCGGCTTTGGTTAGCCTCTAAGCATAGAAAGCAGGCTTTGCTGCTATTCCAAGGCCAGGAACAAAGGCTCAGTGCCCGATGAGCTGCCCTGACTGCAGTGGTCCCTGCCTCCTCTGGGCCCCAGTTGCCCGCTTTGCCTCCGCAGAGGCGCCAGCCCCCGGGGCTGCGGCCTCCACCACACCTGACCATCCGGAGCGAGCACCATGGGGAGCCCCAACTTGCCAAGCTTCCCACCTTGCCCCCCATGTCTGACCCACATGTCACTGTGTCTAGGCCCCAAGCACAGGACGTCCCTGCGGGAGCATCCCGCACAGCCCGGAGTGGGGACCGCGCACACTGCACAGGCCTGGAAGCCCAGTCTGGCAACTCAGCAAGGCCTTGCCACTCACTCATTAATAAACAAATGAATCCATTTATGTGTGGAGAAAAGACTGGGGATGTAGCTCACTGCAAAGGCCCTGGGTATAGTCCCCAGTTCCAAAATAAATAAACAGATAAACAAATAAACAAACAGATAAACAAGAGGTTATATATATTTTTTTGTTTTGTTTTTGTTATTGGGGATCGAACCTATGACCTTGCCCTTGCCATGCAGGCACTGTGCTGCTGAGCTAAATCCTTGGCCCAAACAGTATTATTTTAGAAGGAAAAGTAGACACCCATGGAAAATTCCTGAAAGGAAACATCCATACACTAAAAATATAGTGAAGGTTAATATATAATTCTTCATTTGTATTTTCTAATTTGCCTACAATAAACATGTAAAAGTGTTACAGTGTCAACAAAGGTTATTCTATGTTTCCTGTTTTTATTAGTATTTCCTAACTTTCTTAGTACAGTAAAATTTTAAAAATGTTACGCTTAGCTGGGTATGGTGGCACATGCCTGTAATCCCAGCACTTGGGAGGCTGAGGCAGGAGGACCGAGTTCAAGGCCAGCCTGGGCTACAGAGTGAGGCCCAGCATGCACCCAGACAGCTACTCTTCAAGACCAGAACGAAGAAGATGTCGCTGAGCGGTTAGCGCCCTGCCAGGCCCTTCCGGCTGCCTGCACAGACAGGAAGCCGCTCAGACCTCACTGGGAGGCTCCCGGAGAAGGAGGGGACACGAGGCTGCTGGGGAGGGGGACAGCAGCTGCTGCCTCCTGATTTTCCAGTGTCTCAATTTTCTGAACACACTAATTTTGCAGGGAGAAGTTATTGACTACTACTAAGCAGGTCAAAATTCAAGCTTTATTCCCCTCCACAAACCTGCTTGCTTAGTAAACGGCATCAATCAAATCCCCAAACTAGAACCTTAAACCTTATTCCCCTCCCTCACACTCCTGTCACCAAATTGGTTTTATTTATTTATTTATTTATTTATTGGTTGTTTTTGCAGTACTGGATTGAACCCAGGGCCTTTGCACTGAGCTACATCTTTTTTTTTTTTTTTTTTAATGTTTAATTTTGAGACAAGGCCTTGAACTTTCTATTAACCAGGCTGGCCTTAAATTTTGGATCCTCCTGCCTCAGCCTCCTAGAGTGCTGGGATTACAAGCCTGGCGTACTGTGCCTGCTACTGGACTGTTTTTTCAAGATTTTACTTTTGAAATATTTTGTCTCTCCTCTGCAGACCCCACTCATCTCCACCTGAAATACCTCGTCTCCACTTCCACGGCCCACTGTCTTCACGTCCACCTTGAACCCCCTCTCCCAACCTGCTGTCCATGCAGCCGAGTGACCTTTCTGCTACAAACACGTCAGCAGTTCCCTGCCACCGCCAAAAGCAAGCAGCCTTGGCCTGCGCCTGCAGCTTTGTCCCCACCACACTGCGAGCCGAGCCACACAGTAAGGAGCCCTCCGGCACACCTTCCTCCCCACCCATCCCGGGCTGAGCCCCAGGGGTCCCTCAGCCTCCAGCCTCCTCGGCCTCCACAGCCCTGCTTCCACCGCCACGCTTTCTGGACTCCTGCACAAACCCTTTCCCGAAAGGGTGCTCACACATGTCCAAGTCCGCAAGCACAGAACACCCAAACCCAGAAGCCACAGGACGCCTCGACAGGCAGCCCTGTGCGCCATTGCTCTCTTGCTCCTCTCCCTTGGAGACATGATGCGGAGAAGGCACAGATACCTTCGAATGTGACCCTGGGGAGCGCAGCCAGGGGCGGTGCAGGTGCGGCCTCTCTGGCTCAGAACCGCAGGGCTCTGTCCTCCATCACTGCACTTCTCAGGCTTCTTACCAGTACAAGCCTCACCTGCCTGCCTCCCTCCCTCCCTCCTCTCCTCCTCCCTGTGTGTGGCACTGGGGACAGAACCCAGGCCCTTTTCACTAAGCTATATCCCTGGCCCTTTTTTGAGACCAGGCCTTACTAAATTGCTAAGTTTTGCAGGCTGGGCTTGAACTTGCAATGCTCCTGCTGGGATAACAGGCCTGCACCCCCGTGCCCCGCTCCCCAAGTCTCTTTTTTTCCTTGCTAGGGTGTAAAACACAATGGGCTTGGCTTTCAAATGAGCTGAGCTGAAGTAAAGAAGACATGAAATGGTGGCAAGAAACACCCCAGGGATTGCCATCTCTTTTCTCAACAAGCCCTGAGAAATGGCGCACCAACCTGCATAGTGAGAGGAGTTCAGGGAGAAACCCTGGTCTCCACTGCAAGGCCCAGGTCACCACTGGGAACAAGTGTGTCCCACAGTGACCGGGGACGGCTGGGCCCCACAAGGCTGTAACCTTTCAGTGTATCAGGTCCCTTCAGGCAGTATTTCTATGCCTGGGCTGCACAGTGCTCAGGGAGAGACTGTGTAGGGGACAACAGAAGGAGGCGCGGGGGACAGTGTTCTGTCTACTGTACCCACCACGCCTGCCACGTAGTTGAGTGGAAACCCAAGTGCCCCAGGTGCTCACAAGAGTGTGACCCACGATTCCTGGACACAGTGCTTCACCCTCCTGAAACTTGTGCGCCTATAAGCACAGGTGCAGTTAGTTTTCCTATCTAATTTTGTTTTGTTTTGCTTTATTTTTTGAGGCAGGGTCTCACTCTGCAGCTTGGGCTGGTCTTGAACTCACAGGATTCCTCCTGTCTCAGCCTCCCGAGTGTTGGGATCACAGGGTGTGCGCCATCATGCCGGGCTTTATCTGTTAAACTTGGCCAGATGTTAGCCAGATGTGGTGGTGCACACCTGTAATCCCAGCACTCTGAGAGGCTGAGGCAGGAGGATCATCGTCAGTTCGAGACCAGCCTAAGCTACAAAGTGAGCTCCAGGCCAGCTGGAACTTAATAGGGAGACCCTATCTCAAAAAGACCAAAAACAAAAAAACCCAAAAAACCACTTGGGCATGTTGTTACTTTTATAAGTTAAAATTGTTTTTTAGCAGCTGTGCTAAAGGAAGCACAAGTATGTATCACAGTTTATTCGCCCATGACACTCTTCTAATTACAATATCACCAAGACTTGAGATGCGATAATTTAAAATTAGAAAAACTAAAGGATGTTCTGCTACTTACACATTAGCGGCGTAGTTTATATTTCATACAAGGCCACTTCTCACTCAGTGTGGCCCAGTCCAGCCGAAAGGACTCGTGGTACAAGACAAACCAGGACAGGGACAGTACAGCACCAAGCGGGCCCAAGAGTGCCTGGGACCATGCAGGAGGCATGTTTGCCCTCCACCCTGACCCCCGCCTCACCAAGCATGCAAACCCTGAAAATTTGCGACTAAAGAGCATGGAGTGGGTAGGGAAACCTGCAAGTCTTAACCAAAGCAGGCACATGAGACCAACTGGCCTATGTCCCCACAAGGCCTGCAAGCCTGGTGGAAGGTCCACCCACCTGGTTAAAAGTGGGGGGCGGCGGGGGGCCTGGCGGGGGCGGCGGGGGAGGAGGGATTGGCATCCTTGCCCCGCTCCCAGTTGGCACTGCTCGCTCTCCGTCTTCCCCGGCAGCTTTAGGTCACTCATATACCTGGAAATTAAACAGAACTCGTCAGGCAAATGGCACCAGGAAAGTCACTGAGTGCCAGGAGGACCAAGCACCGCTCCCGAGAGGGACGAAGCGCTGTCTCCTGGGTCCGCCTGGGGCATCTCCTCTGTGAAAGGCCGGCTCACAGGCCCTTCAGGCTGGTAGGAAGCGCCTGCTTTCCAGTGCGGGTCCTGTTGGTGAACGCGGAGGCGGCATACTGGGCACAGCCTCGGCCCGGACCCCTTGGCTCACGCCAGCCTCTCTGCAGGGGTGACAACTGCATGACACTATCTGCTGTCCTGCAGCATCACACCCGAGCTTCCAGCTCTCTCAGCTGCGTTCGGCCTGCTCCCCTCCCTCACCCTCAGGAGCCACTGAGCCTTGGACTTCCTTCCCAGCCATCCCGAGTGTTGATGTGCTGTGAACTCATAAGCAGACGTGAGAGCACAGGCAACGGAGCATGTTCAGACTGACTTCTTTCACTTTGCCACATGCGCCCAAGTGTCCCCCAAGGGTTTCCTTTCCAGATGGGAGTCTCACCACATTGCCAAGGCTGGTCTCTAACTCCTGTGCTCTGAGTGATTGTCCTGCCTCAGCCTCTCAGGTAGCTAGAACTACAGACGTATAGCACCACACCCAGCTTACAGCTCTTTCCAGTGATGAATAATATTCCACCATCCAGATGGACCCCAGAATATTCATCTCCTCCTATGGAAAAGGCTGTTTTGGTGGCTTCCAAACTTGGGCGATTCTGAACAAGGCACAGACTGCTGGTTCGCACGCTGCAATGGTGTTTAGCTCTGTCCCCCGCACACTTCCTCCACGTGGACTGCAGTTCTGCCTCCCGCAGTGAGGAGGCCAGGTCCTGTGGCCTTGCCACAACCTTGCCAGCATCTGGAGCTGTGGACGTTTCTGGTTTGGGGCACTCAGCTAAGTACGTGAGGGGACCTTGGTTTTTAGAGACAGGGTTTTACGCTGCAGTGCAGGCTGGCCTTAAACTCATCATCCTGCCTTAGCTTCCTGAGAACTGGGATCACAGGCATGCGCCATGGCGCTGGGTGAGTACCCTATTGTGGCATATACTTCCCTAACCTGTAGTGTACCAGTGTGACAGTGAACACTTCCTCCAGGGTTTCCTGCATCTGTCCACCTTTTCTGGAGAGGTGTCCAAGGGCACTGCGGACCTCTGTCTCCTTCCTGGTGGCGGCCAAGCCCAGGCCTCACAACGCTCAGCCTCTGCGCTACACCTGTGGCCCCACCGACCATTTTTAAACTGGGTTGTTTCTGTTTTCTTACCGTTTCATTTGTTTTAAGAGCTCTCTGTGTATTCTGGCTAACAGGACAGTATCAGCTATGCCTTTGCAAATATTTTCCCCTAGTCGGTGGCGAGCCCTCTCATTCCTTTGATTTTTACAACCTCTGAAGCTGCAGGAACCATTCTCAGACTGTGAGATGCATGAAAGCAGCCTGGGGAGCGCCGGTGACTCACCCAGCAGAGTCCGCTGGGCCCCGGCACAGCGCCCCCCACGCAGCACAAGCAGGACACAACCGTGACCTGAGAAGTCTGCCACTGAGATCACAGAGTGCTGACTCCCAGCAAGGCAGCGCTGTCCCCTGCCCCGGTGAGGTCAGTAGAGAGGACTGACTTACCCAAGACATTAAAGCAAGGGACAGAGATAAAACCAGAGTTCGGGGACAGTAAACACGTATCTCCAAAGAGGTTGGCAGCAAGGAAATTCCATCTGACCGAAGGGGAAAAAAACCCAAAATAACATGGCTACCACATAAAGGAACGAACATCCCTGTCACTGTGGGAGGAGCTGCTGTGGACTAGGCGATGTGCACCCTGACACACAGGAAACCCACAGGTAGCCTGCAGCACAGACAGGAAAGCTCAGCCCCGAGCCTCAACTCAAAACCAAGCAGCGAGCAGATGCGGGGTACAAGTCCATCACCCCACCCTGAGGGGGGCTGTGGCACGGGAGCACCAGTCCAAGCCCAGCCTGGGCAGCTTGGCCACCTAGTGAGACTGTGTACAAAAATACAAAACCGTAAATAAAAAAGAACTGGCGCTGCAGCTCCACACGAAGCCCCAGGCTTTGCCCCCAACACTACGAAAGGAGAAAACAAAAATCAGACCAGCAAGCCACGGGGAAGCCTGGCTCTCAGATCGCTTTCCTGCAGAGATGACCAAAACCCCCAGAAGTAAGGAGCTGACTGCAACTTTCCTCAGTGCCCTGGGAATGACGAAGGGGAAACTGTTCCGCAACTTCCCTAAAACTAACAGCTGCTGCAGAAGAGCAGGTGAGAAACGTGACCAGAAACTGCCACGGCCCCAGGTCCCGCCAGAGCCGTGCTGACGGCGGCCGGCTGCCCCAGACATGTGTGCTCCCACACAGACCCAGACCGACAGTTCTTCAGTTAGGTGGGTTTCATGGGGAGGGGCGTCTTAATCACCCCCAAAACAAGTGGCTAACCCTCCCCCATACCTTCTCATTTCTGGACTCAAAGCTAGGTACAGTCTTTCTATGTATGAATCTAACACAATATCCTTTAAAAATTCATCAAAATATAAGCCAGGTATGGTGACACACACCTGTGGCACTGGAGACTGAGACAGGAGGATCCCAGGTTCAAGCCCAGCCAAGACAGCTTAGCAAACCTGTCTCAAAATTAAAGGGATGAGGTTACCCTGGGGACGTAGCTTAGTGCAAAGAAAGGCTCTGAGTTCAATCCCAGCTCCCCCCAAAAAAGACTAATTCAGGCCTTTTGAAAGCACCATTAGCGATGTGAGGTTAAACCTGAAATTAACCTTGAAATAACCAGAAAGTCCACTGCAGAATTATTATTTCCTTTCTGATCTATTAAATTAGAACTAAAGCCCTATCAACTTCTCTCTGGGATCCTTGACTTTCAGACAGATTTCTGAGCCCAGCCGCAGTGCTTGTCAGCGCCCCTTGAGCCTTCAGCTCCTCAGATGTCAGTGTCTCAGTAAACCACCCCAGTATCAAATACATCACAGAGCTCAGAGCTATGGCTTTGCAACTCTTAGGTAATACAATTTTAAAAAGCATTTCCTTCAGCCAGGCGTGGTGGCACACACCTATAATCCCAGCACTCAGGAGGCTGAGGCAGGAGGACCGCTGTGAGTTCCAGGGCACCCTGGCAGTGGGATCCTATGTCAAAAAACAAAAACAAAATAGTGTTTCCTTCTATTCCTCAAAACCCCTTTTTCTACTTAATTCCCTAATGTTTCAATGCAAATATTCCTATATTCAGAGAGCAGGATACTTCCTTAGTACAGACACCAACTATTGTCTTTGCAGTTAATAAATGAAGGATCTAATTTAGTTGTGGCTTTTTCATATACTTCAAATTACCTGAGAGGTATTCTAGTTACCACTACAATCTGGGGCCTTATTCAAATGGCATTCTGATGCTACAAAACTGCAAAGTTATTTTATTTTATTTTATTTTATTTTATTTTGGTACCAGGGATTGAACTCACAACCTCACGCCTGCCAGGCAGGCGCTTAGGCCACTGAACTAAATCTCCAGCCCTATTTTTTTGACACAGGGTCTCACTATGCAGTTCAGGCTGGTTTCAAACTCACAACGATACTCCTGCCTCAACCACCATGTTCAACTAACTGCACGTTATTTTAAAAAGAAAAAAACATTCTACATCTTAGTACCATCTTCTAATTTTTCTTTTTTTTTTTTTCTTGTTTTTTTGAGACAGGGTCTCACTATATAGTTCAGACTGACCTTGAACTCGCTGTGTAGCCCAGGCTGGCCTCAAAGTTGTGCTGATTGTTCTGCCTCAGCCTCCCAAGTGCTGGGATTACAGGTGTGCACCACCAACCCTGGCTCCCTCTTCTACTTTCATACCTCAGGTAATAGCACTTCCTTTTATCTCAGTTTAGATTACAAAGTAAATTACAGTTCTCAAAGTAACCAACAAAATCCTAAGTGTGTGTGGGGGGGTGACTTCAAAAGTACACTGTGGCTAGACAGGGTGGTGCATGCCTGCTATCCCAACACTGGGACGCTGAGGCAGGAGGATCCAAAATTCGAGCCCAGACCAGAAAATGTAAGTGACTAAGTAACACCCTGTCTCGAAATAAAAAATAAAAAGGGCTGGGGATGGGGCCTGTGCTCACAGTGCCAAGCATGGGAGACAAATGGCTGGCAGCAAGCGAAAGCCAGTTGCTCTGAGACAAAGAAAGTCACCTCATAATGGAGAATGGAGTTTTTGTTCTGTGTGTTTTAACCTCAGTCAGAAGGAACTGCAATCGTGTTGAACAGGGCTTCAATGACTCAGTAAGAGCTGGGTGTGGTAGTGCATGACTATAACCCCAGCTCCTGGGGAGGCTGAGGCAGAAAGGTCACAAACTCGAGGCCCATCTGGGCAATTTAGTGAGATTGCCTCAAAATAAAAACATTAAAAGGGGTGGAGCTCAGTGGTGCAGCCCTTGCCTAACATACAGGAAGTCCTGGGTTCAATCTTTTGCACCACCAAACCAAACCAAACCAAACCACGTGGGTGACAAAACTTTGCATGGACATAAAAAACCCACTGACGAATGAATCAGTTGTTCATAGTTTCTATACAACTGACTCTAGAAACACGTCAAACAAGTTCAAAATGGCCATGTCCACTGCGCATAGTGCCAAATGCCTGAACCCAGCACTCGGAGGCTGAGGCAGGAGGATCATGAGTTGAAGGCCAGCCTGGGATACAAATGAGCTCAGGCCCAGGATGAGCCACGTAATGAGACCTTTTCTAAAAAAGCAAAACCAAAAGACCACGCCTACTTTGTATAATTTCTCAACCAAGTTTCAGGTTTTTTTTATTTTGTTTTTGTTTTTATGAGACACGGTCTTGTCAGACAATTCAGGCTGGCCTTGAACTCACAGCGATCCTCCTGCCTCTGCCTCCCCGAGGACTGGGATTATAGGCATGCACCACCATGCCCATCCTCAGGTTTCAGTTATTGATGGCAAGAAACCAAAGCCAAACTGAATGAATAGCTACTGTTAAACTGCAATCTTGGGTCTGAGGAAGCAGCTCAGTAGTAGAGTTCTTGCCTTGTATGCAAAAGACCCGGGGTTTGACCCCCAGCACCAAAAACAAAACAAAACAAAGCTGGAGTCTAAATTCAAGAGTTATTTCACCCTGTTCTGATAAGCATTTAACTACTAACTCTAATAACCTTACAGTGGCCTATTAGTACCAGGGTACACATTACCCTGAACTGCAAAGTAAACTCTGCAGCAACAGTTCCTCTATCTTTGCGTATTTTACTCAGTAAGCACTTTTCTTTTCTTCTTGACATGGGATCTCACTGGGTATCCCAGGCTGCCCTTGAACTTGCAATGATCTGCCTGCCTCAGCCTCCTGAGTGCTGGGATCACAGGCAATACCCAACAAGCTGTTAAATGCCCAATGGCCACTTGCTGAAGACAGCAGAAGGAAACTCAGGAGCAGCAGTGCTAGGTGGGATGCGGCTTGGTGGAGGGCACACACCCCTGTGTGGAGGCCACGGGGCACCGTCTGAAAGCCTGAACGAGCCTGAGTGCAGGAAAAGCGCCATGAAAGGGCCGGCAGCCAACAGAGCAGGCAGACGCACCGGCCAACTGTGGGCAGAGGAGATCTGCGGCTGCACGCTCAGCAGCGCCTGGGCGCTTTCCATTTCCGGACAGACTGTGTTCGCTCCCCTGCATCCGCGTCTGTCCATCTGTCCATCCATCCGCAGGATCCCTTGAGCATCCCAGCTGCAGAGTACTGCTGCGGGACCCGGGCAGTTTCCAGCCCCAAGACCTGTGGCAACGTAGAGACTCGACTGACTGCCAGACTGAGGCAGGGCATGCGGCAGTGTAACCCACACCGAGGGGACAGCCTGAGGCGAGGCGGAGAAACCCGTGCTAGGAGTGGAAGCCAGGATGCTCAGGTCACTGCAACTCCAGAGACAACCAGGCAGCGGGACCCCGGATCAAGGGGCCCGACGAGACCCCAGGCCCAAGCCCAAAGCGCCAGGGAGCAGGTGGGGAGCAGGTGGGGAGCCGGGCCAGCCTCAGTGTGTCCCCAAGCTAGCTGTGCACCCTTCACTGCCCACATGCCTGCAACACTACAGAGGTCGCTGAGCCAGGCCAGCTCTCACACTTATGCGGCCCACATGGCCATGTCCAGGACACAGGCTTGCAGGAGCTCCATGGTTGAAGTCCCAGGCGGGCGCCATCCTCTGGCCGCCCACACTCGGCTCCTGGGCACCAGCAGGTGGGAGCACCGCGTCACAGGCAAAGCCAGTCCCGGGCAGAGATGCCCGACCTCCCGGGCATGGCATATCACATCACATGTCCACCCAACAGCACAGACCCTGAGGGCTCCATACTGATCACAAACGCCTCCTCTGTACCACGCATGCTGGTCACACCCACAACCCCAGCTAAGTGGGAAGCTGAAGCAAGAGAATTTCAAATTCAAACCCAAAGCCAGGCGTGGTGGCGCACACCTGTGATCCCAGCACTCAGGAGGCTGAGGCAGGAGGATCGTTGTGAGTTCGAGACCAGCTTGGGCTACAAAGTGAGTTCAAGGCCAATCTGAACTGCGTAGTGAGACCCTGTCTCAAAAAATAGGGTCAGGGATATAGCTCAGCGGCATTAGCGCCTGCCTGGCAGGCATGATGTTGTGAGTTTGAGCCCCAGTTCCAAAAAAACAAAAACACCACAAATTCAAGCCCAAGATGGGGAAACTTAGTGAAATTGCGTCTCAAAAAAAAAAACAAAAAAAAAGGGCCGATGATATACTTCACTGCTATAAGCACCCCTGGATTCAACCCCCAATACAGGGGAAGAAAAAAAAAAAAAAACCACCTCCCTGTGTTCTAGGACACAGCAGTGAATTTCCACAAAATCTTTCTGGTTGCTCTAAAATTCAAGGAAAAAGCCAGGCATGGTGGCTCACGCCTTTAATCCCAGCACTTGGGAGGCTGAGGTAGGAGGAACGTTGTGAGTTTGAGGCCAGCTTGGGCTACAATGGGAGCACAAGTTTGGCCTAAGCTACATAATGCGACCCTGCCTCAAAAAACTAGGGCAGGGAGTTTGGCTCAGCAGCTTAAGCACCTGTCTGGCAGGCACGAGGCTGTGAGTTCGATACCCAGTGCCGCAAAAAATAAATAAATACATACATACATACATAAAATTCAAGGAAAATACATAAAAGGCTTCTGTGGTGACAGGCCTCTCTCAGCGGTCAAACCCACCAGCCCCCTGAATCCCAATCAGTCAGGCTTCTGGTGAAACACATTCCATCACATGCAGAGATGGAATCAATTAAAATTCCAAGGTTATTTGATGAAGGGAAATTTTTTTCCAACTACATGCATGTTTTTCATCATGGAAATTCAACTATGCAGCAAATCTGAAAGAACCAACAAGTAATAAAAGAAAAAAATCACGTGCCCACCATAAATATTTAAGTAGAATATCCTAGACTTTTTAAAACAAACTGAACCAAAGCCGGGCGTGGTGGCGCACGCCTTTAATCCCAGCACTCGGGAGGCTGAGGTAGGAGGAGCGTTGTGAGTTCGAGGCCGGCTTGGGCTCAAATGCGAGCGCAAGGCCGGCCTGAGCTACATAGTGCGACCCTGCCTCAAAAAAACTAGGGCCAGGAGTTTGGCTCAGCAGCTTAAGCGCCTGCCCTGGCAGGTGTGAGGCTGTGAGTTCGATCCCTGGTGCTGGAAAAAAAAAAAAAAAAACCAAACTGAACCTAGATGTTTTATTTTTTTGATCAATGATTTTTCATTGTTGAAAGGGACACACAAGCCGGGCATGGTGGCACATTCCAGCTCTCAGGAGGCTGAGGCAAGAGGATCACCATGACTTTGAGGCTAGCCTATGCTCCACAGTGAGTTCAAGATCAGCCTGGACTGTATATCAAGACCCTGTCTTGCAGGGGGAGGACCAAACAAACAAGAACACACACCACTGAAGAGAAAATAAAGGAGGCCAAAGACAGATAAACAGAAAATCCTTTCAATGACAATTTCTCTAATAAAAACATAAGAATTCATCCCAATAATAGTTTTCCCCACATGTGATCTTTTTCTCTTGCAGATTTCTTTTTCTTTTTTCTTTCTTTTTTTTTGTGACACTGGAGATTGAACTCACAACCTCGCACCTGCCAGACAGGCGCTTAAGTCACTGAGCCAAACTCCCGGCCCTGGTTTTTTGAGGCAGGGTTGCACTGTGTAGCTCAAGCCGGCCTTGTGCTCACGTTGTAGCCCAAGCCGGCCTCGAACTCACAACATTCCTCATACCTCAGCCTCCAGAGTGCTAGGATTAAAGGCGTGCGCCACCACGCCCGGCCAGATTTCTTTTTTTCTTTTTCTTTTTCAGTGGCCCTGTGGGTTGAACCCAGAGCCTCAAACATGGTAACCAAGCTCTCTCTGACCACTGGCCAATGCCCTCAGCCCTTCTAAAATGTCCTGTTTCGTTTTGTCTTGTCACAGGGTCTCACTGTGCTCCTCAGGCTGGCCTGGGGCTCGCAGTGACCCTCCTACTGGGATCTCGGGTGCGCGCCACCAGCCCGCCCAGTCCCTGGGGATTTTATTTTGAGGGGTTCTGCTGTGCCGTCCAGGCTAGCTCGGACCCCTGGCCCTGGCCTTATCCAGCCCGGCAGCCACAGCAGGGGTGTGGGGGCACAGTATTGAGATGCGCGCTCCCCCGGGGGGCTTCTTTGCATCCCACCTCCAGGGCAAGCATCAAATAGCACAGGTAGTTCCCAGACAGGGGCCGCTGGGGCCAAGTCCTCTCTGCTGAGATGACGACAAATCGATGAGCAGTCTATGCTCATGTCAATTAAATAACCACAACTACAAAGAATGGCTCCATAGAGGATCATTGAAGTTAACTAACTTAAGAGCTGCTATAAATTAAAAATCTGAAAAGGATCCGGAAGCAATCAGGAAATGACCTCACCCAACACCTCCACCTCCGCCCCCGCCCCCGCCCCTCCCTCAAGGAAAGAGAAGAAAAGCCTGTTATCCTGACAGCACTGACTGCTGGGAGACAGGGGCGAGGACATAACACACTGTACCAAGCCTGAATGGACGACGAGGTCTCACAGGCATGCCTTAAACCCCCAAAGGCCCACCGTCAGTAAGGTCAGCACACTTCTCCCCCCAGCGCTGGGAGCTGGAACTCAGTGTCCTGTGCATGCAGGGGAAGCCTCCACCACTGGCAGAGCGACATCTCAGCCCTCAACAATCCTACCATTCACTGAGTGTCGTTTCTGTGACCCTTCAACAAATCTTTTTCAACAGAAGTTTAAAAATGTAAACTAGGTACACTGGACATGCCTGTAATTCCAGTACTTGGGAGGCTGAGGCAGGAGGATCACAAGTTCAAGTTCGACCTGGGCAACTTAGTAAGACCCTGCCTCCCCCACAAATTTAGACGGGTTACGGATGCAACTCAGTGAGAAGGCTCTGGGTTCAAGCCCCAGTACTGTACATGTGTATGGGCACATATACATACACGTACACATACACGTGAAGAAGGCTGGTGGTGTAGCACAGTGCTAGACTGTGTGGACAAAGCCTTGGGTTCAATTCCTGGCACCCCAAAACTTAAATGCAACCCTCCCTGTGTCCGCAGAGCTGCTCATCTCAGAATGCACCTCTGGATCTGTCAGCCACACAGCGCCCCAGGCTCCATTCCCACTGTCCTCGGCCATGGACTCCAAGCTCTGAGGACCCTGGGCCTGACCTCTCAGCCACCCACGGTGGCCAAGGGGCAGCTGTGTGTACCCCGAATGCTCACAGCGCTCCAAGAGCTCCGAGCTGGTTTGCTTCTCTAGGCCTCGCAGCCCGTAATACAAAGAAAAAACACGCCCCTCCCGACCATCCAAGTTAGCAGCCGATTCCCAGCCCCAGGGCTCCTGCATCTCCACGGAGACACTGCTCGAGTCCAAGGCAGAAGATGGGTACATCTGCCTTCATGGCCTGCGCCAAGTTACCCATTTACCAAAAACATGAACAGATTAATGGGTTTAGACAGTGAAGTGATACAGACTAGCTCAATGTTCATAATTAATATTTCTTCCCCACCCACACATTGCAGGAGCCAGGCAGCTTCGCGATTTGGCTAGAAAAATGGAGTCACCTAAGGCCAACGTTATACCCATCAGCGGGATTTAATGCCAGGGAGGGGAGCCGACCTGATGAAAGAGGCTTTCTAATTTAGAAACCCAGACCGAAGCAACACTGGGCAGGCCACGGAATCTGCACGGAGGAGGAAGATAGCACTGGTGGTCTAGCGGGGTTCTCTTAGGGGTCTAGAGAAGCTAGGGCCAGGCTGCAGGGCCAGGAACTACATTTCCCAGAATCCTCTGCAGTGGGGCCATGGCTTATATTCCACCAAGATTCAGCTGAGGGAAGAAAGGTCAATGTCATTTCCAGCAGCAAGGGGCAGACCGATGGCTGCAGAGAGATCAGAAGGGGTGACAGCAGTCTCCGGGGGCTCCGCCAACGGCCTGCTCTGATGCACAAGGTAATTGAGATAATTTATGGCAAGAGTTTCTTGAAATTCGTGCCACACGGCTCTCTCTGACATACTCGTGCCTCCTGAGGATTCTGTGCGCATGTAATATCCTCTCGGACACCAAGAAAGGCCTGTTTCCTCTGACTGAACCCTAACATGAAAATATGCAGCTGAGTGTGGTGGTGCACACCTGTAATGCCAGCTACTCAGGAGGCTGAGACAGGACAATTGCCAGATTCCCACCAGCCTAAGCAACTTGGTGAGATACTGTCTAAAACAACTTTTTTTTTTTTTTTTTTTTTTTTTTTTTTTTTTTTTTT